>JAPYZO010004449.1:0-11665 GCA_030522905.1 Torymus flavipes | reverse complement strand
TCAAAACTAAAATCGGTTGAGAAAGATAAAAGATTCCTGTATTTGATCAATAATTGTTTGTCGTGGTGATATCTGTTTCTAAAATATCGACATTTTATGGAAAAAATTCATAAATTTTTTATGAAAAAATTTTATAAAATAATAATTATTTATAATAATAACATGTCATTTTTATATTCTTTATTCCTTAAACAAAACCTTATAAACAAAAAATAACAAAAAATCCTACGTAAACTTTCGAAAAAAAATAAAATAAAATTAGAGAATATAAGCTTATAATTTCGAAATACATCGAACAAAGTCACGTTGAACTCTGCTTTAAGACCTGAATAGCTTTGTACATCTCGTTAAAAAAACTAAAAAAAAAAAATTATTCGGAATTTGCAATTCCGACGGAATTTCGGAATTGAGGTCAGTCAAGTCCGAAAACACGTCGGAATTTCGGAATTAGGATGCAACAAGTGCAAAATCTGCAACCCTGGTCTGGAGTATAATGTTACTTAAAACTAGAACTAATACTAAATCTTAAAACTATTAGATAAGCATCTGTATTTTTTAACAGTATAAAATTTAATATATAATAACATAGTAATAGGTACATATGTTAAAATTCAATTATCTAAGTTTTAGGCTTGAGATACTATAACAGAGTTATATTATCAAGTCGTTTTCAAGGAATGTTCAAAAATATTTTCAATGAACATTATTCACAATCCATTTTTTTAACTTGTATATTTTTGTTCTTTTCTCTATATCTTGAGTTTTGAACTCGTTTGGGAGTAAGTTGAAAGTCTTTATTGCAGTTATGTAGTTATTTTTTTCGCTTACTCTTTTTTCAATTTTTGGTAACAAGGTTGCCTTGTATCTTGTTTTACTATTTGAATTTGCAAATATATATTTCATTTCATTGAAATAATATTTTAAGCAATCCCACGTGAATGAATAGTTGCTGAATATTCATTGGTTTATTTTTCTCAAACGTGTTTTTGAAAAGTATTTTCAGTAGTCTGTTTTGAATATTTTGGAGTAAATGTTGATTGTTTTTATAGACACTGTCCCAGGCAATTATCCTATAATTGATTACACTTTGAAAAACCGCATAGTAAATAATTTTTAAAGTATAATTAGTTTGCGTGAATTTATTAATTTTGTAGAAAATGAAATTTAAGTAGCTTGTTTTCTTGATTAAGTAGTTAATATGTTCATCCCATTTAAGATTATAATCAAAATTTACTCCTCTAAATATTTATAAAATGAAATAAAAATTTTCAACGATTCGAAAATTATCGTCATGTTAGATAAACAAAACATAAAAAGCTTGATATTTTCATATATTTAAAGAAAATGTTTATTCACTGGTGTCTCTCACCACTGGTGAAGTCACCCGCCTAGTACATTGTGCAACTAGGGGAGAAAATGAGCTATTTCAAGCGAGGGTGAGGTGTGCAGCACGAGTTGTACTCGAGGATGTCCGAGACGGAGACGAGTGCTGAAAACACCTCACCCGAGTCTGAAATAGCTTTTCTTCCCGTGTTACACGTGACAGGGCTTTTTTTCGTGTGTAAGTCGGAGAGAGGATTGGGCAATTCGAGTCGTTCACAATTACGCAGTTGAAAATCAAATTAATTCAAAATGAATACACAAAAAATATACCATTAAATATATAATTAAATCTCAATTCCATTTATTTGTTCGAAAATACATATTAAATAACAAAATAAAAAAGTAGCACTTTAGGCCAGGGTATGGTGAAACATGGATTTTTTTCATTTTGTCCTAAATTACGCTCGAAATTAACGATTTTCTACACGGCTTTCAGGCATGAAAAAAGGCCCGTTTCATGCACGTGTTGAAAAAATATCAATAATTAAATCAAATCAGAATAAAAAAATTCAATTTTTTATGCTTTGAAAAATTATTTCATTCTCCTATCATTTAAAATAATATAATGAAAAATTATATAGGTATTGACAACTTCAAAAACAAAATAGTGCGCGTAGCGCGTTTGGATTTTACTAATAATTCATATAAAAAAGGCTATGCTGTGTTATGAGCTGTGCTTTAGAGTACATATAAAAATTACAAAAAGAGAATTATATTAAAGAACATTATATAAATCACACAAGGTCCACTTTGGAGATAGTTCATATCGGAAGCCAAAGGACAAAAGTAAATAGATAAAAATGAATATTACTGTACCAATTAATTTAATAATTTTACCAGGACTTTTTTTTAAGATTTTTATTTTATCTTTCAAAAAAGAAAATTAAAACACTAGATATAGTAGTATCCAAGAATACGTTTAAGGAGTAACTTTTCTAAAATGAAACATCATTTAAATAAGTAAACAAGATATTTATTTTAATTAAAATTAATTACTGAATTTCATTTACATTTGAATGTTCTTCAATTGTACAGATATTATTTAAAGCTTTTTCAATAGTTACATTTTCTGTTTCTTGGACAATATTTAAGGAATCTTTAGATTCATTTAATATTGTTGCATTTATATTTTTTATTGATGAGTCTATAACTTTTTCTTTGTTAGGTTCTTGCTGCACTAGTTCGGATTCAATGTCAAATCCCAAATTGAATGAACCCTTCGTAATAGTAATTTTAGGTAAATAAATGTCCATAGGAATATTTTTAATAGGCAATATAGTCACAACAGGTTCCACAATATATTTTTGATTTAAATATGATATTTTCTGTAAAAATTATAAGGGTATTAAAAAACAATATCCCAGATGACCTACCTACACCTTCTAACCCTCACCTAATTAATAATAGAATCAAGAATTTGATCTTTCATAAAATTAGTTTTATTTGTACTTACTTCTTTTTGTAATTGACTAACTGAAGTACCAAGCTGTAACGCTATTTGGTTAAGTGGAAAAAGAGCATGTATACAATATTGAATATATGGAATCATTTGCTCACTGAAGCATTCTGTAAATCGAACCATATTTTCTCTATCAACTGGCGTAAAATTCTATGGAAGAGTATTTATAATTTTGAAAATTTAACTTCACATATAACTCTAAAATATACATATAAATTACCTTATGTCTTTTCTTATAGTAAGATATCATTAGATTGGCTACTGAACATAATGAATCTTGTAACAAACTTGTTAAAGATTGAGCAAGTGCAATTGGAGTGTTTAGTCTTAATTCATTAAATGCTACTATTAATCCGTTACAATATTCAGCTAAAGGATAATATTCCAGTAATTGTTCAGGTGGATTTTCCTAAAAATTATAATATTATATATATATATATATGTATAATATCCCTTTTTAGATTTAAATTTAAAATCAGAACATCAATCTTACAGAGTTAATAGTTGATTCAATTTTATTATCAGATCTTTGAGTTTTGTGAACTAAAATGAAATTTTCAATATCTTTTTCAAATTTTATTGTAGCTTTAGAAATATTATTTTCAAATTTAGACTTTATTACTTTCATAAATATATCAGACATGCAGCCTGTAAAATCTGCTCCAACTCTTCCAAATGATAATCCAAAATATGTACACTGCCCAAGAATAAAATCAATAGAAGATACTCCTGGGAGATCTCGTTCTAATGTAACGAGAAATTGTGAAACCTTGCATAAAACAATTTATAAAAAAACAATTTTCAACTGGGATCTAATGTAATCATTTTCTTTACCTTTTCTTCTAACCATTGATAAAAAATTGCTGAATCATTAATAATACTATCTTTTCCAAGAACTAGATGGTCATCATCATTAAACATAGCTTTGTATTGCGTTATAATATTAAACAGGTGTATTCTTGAAAGTTCAATTGTTTTAGTTAAATGAATATTAGCTGCAAAAAGATTAATTTTATAATTATTTAATGCAAAGAACGATTTTCAATCTAGTTTTTTACCATCTTCTGTAGGAATCGAATTTAAGAGTGCTTGTAGCCAACTATCTCTTGCTTGAATAAATTTTATACGAAGCTCAGATTCTGTAAATGCATCCATTGAACGCAATAATCCAATAAGCTGTAAACACTTAGGAAGTGGTAAATCCTCTTTTAAAGAATCTACAACTTGATTTACCATTAAAGACCAGCTATTTTCTACTTCATTTACAATATTCTGTACAAAAATGATAGTTTTAATTATTTAATTATTTAAAATTCATCTTTATACTCAATAAAACAATCTTACTTCTACAATAAGTATGTCACCATGTTTTGTATTTAAATGTCTAGCATACTGTGAAAGCTCTAAAGCATCATTGTACTGATTACTCCTTAAACATGAATCCATTAATTGCGGTAATTCCAATATTTCCAAAAGTTCAGCATTTTTGCTCAGTATTAAACTATTTAGTCTTCTGTGTGTGTTAATATTTTTTGACTTATTACAAAATGATCTACATTTATTCATAAATTGAGGTACTTTTTCCAGTAAATCATCTAATTTGGTTTCTGTTTGATTAAACTGTAAACAAATTAAAAATATATACTATCAGTTTTACCTTTTCTCTTAGGAAAATCAAAGTAAATAATATACTTCTTTAAATATTTCTCTAGAATTTTCAGCAGTTTGAATAAATGTTTTATAATTAGAAAAAACTAAATCTTGTGTAGTTTGTTGGACTGAATTTTTTTCATCCTTAAGGTGTTCTGGTTCTTTAACTATCAAAATACAAAATATTTCATTTATATAAAATGATAAAAAATATATTATCTAATAATTCTCTTACTTAATGTGTCAACATCATATCCACCAACTTTGGCTAAATATTGATAAAACTCTGGATTATCTTCCCAAGGCTCTGTATTTAAGAAGAAAAAAAAGAATTTAAAAGAAGGTTTACTTATTTTAACTTAAATGCGATAAATATTTACCTCGTAAACCTTCAGGAAATAAAAGTTTTATAATTTTTTCAGTTTCCACATCCATTTGAAATGAAAGTGTCTATTCAGATCCCTCCGTGTATTTTATACTAAATAATAATAAATAAAATAAATTTTCCGTTTGACATGAAAAACCAGTGTCCGCACTGTCGTCAAAACTACGTTAAAGTTTTACGTGGGTGGCTTACTCGATCAGGCTTGGCTTCGAGCCATAGTCGTGAGACTCGTGAGTCGGACTTCGGACTTAAGTCGCGACTTGAGAACGTGTCCAACCTGCCTGAGTGAGAGGCCTGAGAGCGTACACGTCGCGCGCGGTTTTTCAAATGTATCAAAAGTATATTATTTGAAAAAAAGTATGATTACTTAATAATAATATATGAGTTATGACTAAATAATAAAGTGAGATAAGCAAAGTAACCTTACAATTACGTTATGGATAAGGTTTTGGTATGCATTATAAGGTTATGTATATTATATAAAAATAAATAATTTATTTAATAGTGAATATAATAAGAAAATTACTTTTTAAAATAATACAATAGAATAATTGAGATTTATCTTTGTTGAAAAAAGAAGTCGAGTATTTATATTTTGAAAATAATAAGAATCATGATTTATAAGTCGAACAGTACCAAAAGTGTTAAATATTTATTTATTTGAAAAGAATAGCATCTCAATGTATAATATTTTGTATTCTCAGATTGAAATACCAAAATTAATTGTAACATGTTAATGTAATTGGATTGAAACGTACAGAGGATATTGCGGTTTCAACAATATATATATATATATATATAGAAATATATATATAAGCAACGACAGAGAAAAAGTCAGATAAGTATTACTTATTAGAATTATGTTGAGTATTTCAGTAACTATGAAAGCAATAAAATTATTTTGCAAAATGAAATTCTCAATATATCTTTGTCAAAATTCACAGTAATTTTTGAATATATACTTTGTGTGTTTCTTTTTCATTTGTAAATAGATATAAAGAAGATAAAAAGGATGTGCAAAGGAGTTTACACGCGTGGACTGTCAAGAAAGTTGTAGATCAAGTATATAATAGGTTTGTCGATAATGAAAAAGAAAATATTACAAACACAACACAATGTGTAAAATCAATTAATCACCAAGAGCAGTTGCCTTGTTTGATGATCACAGTGAAAAGTTACTTTAGACATTGTGGTGCTTTAGAGCTAAATCTTAAATTTGAAATGTGACAGATTATATTTATGATGAAGCAGACTCTACTCGTGTAAAACCTCTGGCTTCATTAACTTTTAGTTTGGTAGCGTTAGCGATTCAATTTGTCTCAAGCATTGTGACTTGAATCAAGTCAATTTCAATTATTGTATACGCCAAAGAAATAAGAAATGTTATGTGCATAATTGGAAATACACAGATGCATTAGCAAATTATAGACTTTAGTCGTACAAGTGAAATCACACCAAAATGTTTTGTTCTACGCTTTACATTATGAGGTTTTACAAATACTCTTATTGTTCGGACTGACTACTATGGTTTCAAAGAATATTTATATTAGAAATAAGTATTTTCACCATACCAAATGAAAAAGATTAAATATTTTCACTCAGAAAAATAAAGGGATGATGAATTTTCTGTAACTTCTTTTCTACAGAGAGTTTAAAAAATATAATTTTATAAATTTATTGGTTAATCTTATTTTTTTATTATATTCTTTTTCAAGTACAATTTTAGAAAGAATGAGAGATTTAGTGGAACAAAATACCAGAAGAAATCAATTTATTTTTTAATAAATAAGTATACATCAAGCTTATAAATGTTAATTTGTATTATATCCGCATCCAACTATAGTTAATTTAGCTTATCAATTAGGATATGGTCGATCAATTAAAACATGAAATTTCTTTTTCATGCCATTTTCACTAATAACATTGTAAGTACCTGTATTATCCTTTTTTTTTACAGTTCTTTCAAGTACTGATTAAATAAGACTATTACAAACTTTGAATTGTTTACAATTTTATTATAAGAAGATGACAGAATCGAAAAATGAAAATTAATTTATTACATAAAGATACCATTTATATTTGGACCTTGAATATGAAATTTCTACAATTTTTGTTATGAGTAGTTATATATTATTATGTATTACATTTTACATTACACAGCTAAAAGCTACAATTTACGCTTGTTGCGAATTTGACCATTCCAAAATGAAGGTATATTGGAGTTGCACTCTCGAAGACGAACATTGCTTTAAAATGATAATAGCTTTAAAGCGCAAGGAGGACGGCTCTCGTAGACGCGAGCTTTGTACGCCTGTTTCTGCTTTTATAAAGCAAAATTCGTGCTTAGCATTAAAGTCGTTTAATCATGCGAGGTCGCACGCTCTCTAAAATGACCTTCGCATGCACGCATTTTGCAAATTTACAAGTCTTTTCAAATGTCCCATCGTACGTTATTCTTAAAATATTACCAACGACTTCTTTAGGTAAATATTTACTATAAAATAAATTATGCAAAACATGTTTAACAGCAAAGATTATTCATTCACTAAATAATATAATAATATTATAATGTATACCTACTTTTTAAAATGAATAAGTATATACCATTAATTAATAGATTATTTAATAACATTCGATTTGAACGATAAAAAAAAAAATTATCGGTTTGGCTTGTGCCGTTAATGAACATTAATTATGTACGTGTGATAATTCGTATTATCGTCTTCGTCTACGTATGGTACGATATACTACGATACTTTATATAATTGGCTAATGTTTTACAGACTTTGACAACCATTTCGAAATTAATCGATAAGTACACGCAATTATTTAAATGTCAATCAATCTAATTACTATATAAAATTTATTTTCAAAACTCTTTTTTGCAAAGTAATCTTCCTGAAGACTTTGTGAATACTTTAAAAACCATCTATGACTTGACATTCGATATTACTTAAAGAATTCTTTTACCCTCAATTTTCATTCTTAATTGCGATATCACCGTTCAAAATAAAGTTAGGTATATTGATTAAGCGTGCGGGAAGGCGAGCTCTCGAAAATGAGCTTCGTACGCGTGCTTTTGTTTTCAAAAAACACAATCACAGCTTAAAATTAAATTGGGTTAAACGTACGAGGAGGAGGGTTTTCGAAGACGAGCTTCGCGATTTATAAAACAAAACACTGCTCCGAAATGAAGTTAGATTAAACGTGCCGCAGGAAGCAGGCTCTCGAAGACGAGCTTGGCACGCGGGCTTTTGCTTTGAAAAAATAAAATCCCCGCGCGTACCAGAAAGCGGGCTCTAGAAGGCGAGCTTGGCGCGCGTGCCTCTGCCCTTACAAAACAAAATACTATCCGAATAAAGGTAGATTAAAAAGAAACCAGCATTAAAAATTGAAATAGATCAGGTGAACGTCGAAGCGAGTGCTCACAGTTTTACATGTGTACTTGAGCTTTAAAGTTAAGTTAATTGTTCTGAAATATTATGTAACTTTATAAATATGGAAAATATATAAGAATGTAAAAATTCAAAAAACGAAAGCTGTACAGAAATGAATAGATGTATTATTATTATTATTATTGTTGTGGTTGCTGTTGTTGTCGTCGTCGTCGTTGTTGTTGTTGTTGTTGTTGTTGTTGTTGTTGTCGTTGTTATATTATTATTTTTATACTGCTCCAAAATGAAGGTAGCTTTAACATATCGCCGGTGGTTATGAAATCAAACCCTTTTCGAAAATCGCTATGAAAAAAAACTCATTTTGGACAACGCTATGAAAAAAATTCATTTTGGAAAACGCTGTGAAAAGAAACTCATTTCTGAAAATACTGTGAAAAAAAACCATTTCGAAGAACGCTGTGAAAAAAACCTTATTCGAGAAAACGCTATGAAAAAAAAAACGTTATTTCTGTCTATCATTAAATTCCCTGTTAATTCTACGGTCTATAACTAATTATAAAACTTTTCTCAGGTATTTCCATACCTGAGCACGTTCTTGAGGACTATTTCGGTGCACCTCGACACACTGGTGCCCGTGAATGATTTCATCGCAAATCATAATTTATAGTGCAAAATCGAGTATACGTGGGAGTTTTTTATCTATAAGGGTGCTTTGCACTTCGCCAAACCGCGTGACAAGAGAGGATTGGATATCCGTAAGACGCGTATCAAATGAAGTTTGCATCTCAGTAATGTGCTTATCTAGGGACTCTAATGTGGACAATTTTTGTAGTATCTGTTGAAAAGGATCAGAGGGTGTAATCTGCACGCCCACACGGGCAGAAGGTGAGGTAGATCGTGATACCGTGGATGAGTTGGTATCAGTAGGATGTTCAGTTGAGATATTACTATTGATGAAGTCTCTATTCTTATTCTTATTATGCGCACTTGCCTCAGCTATGCAGCTGCGCCAAGCTTTGACAGTATTGTTGTGGCTATTGCGGACTGTTTTGAATGAAGTACATGAGGGATGATATATTTTGAGACAATGCTCACATGTGTCATATTTAATTTTGACAGGCTTTTCGCAACTAGCCAAAACTAGAGAGAGAGAGAGAACCATTAGTTAAATGTGGCATTTACATTTTGTTTTATCTTGCAATTCCAGTCTCTGTGGACGCCTCGCTCGCAGAATGGCAGGAAGAATCCGATATGTAAAAATAGTCCGCTAAGGCACAGAACTCAATTTTGATTGTAATTTTGCAATGTAAATTATATCGGCGATTGATCAATATTATTTCGCATACGTGTCGCGCGTTTCACAGACAAAACGACTCTGCGCGTTCTGTCGCAACAGAGCGATGAATCTGTGCTCAAGTAAACATAAGTATGGGTATATCTCTCTCTGTCTCTCTCTTACAAAAACAGCAATTTGGATTACCTCGTTGTTCGCACTTATAACAATCTTATGAAATGCAAATTAAATGGAAAAGAAAGGAAATGGAATGCTTCGCACGCGTGCTTTTGCTTTAAAAAAACACAATCCCCGCTTAAAATTAGGTTGAATTAAACGTGCGAGTAGGTATTAGGCTGTCGAAGACGAGCTTCGCAATTTATAAAACAAAATACGGCTCCGAAATGAACGTAGATTAAACATGTCAGGAAGCGGGCTCTCTAAAACGAGTTTCACACGCGGGCTTTTGATTTGAAAAAAGACGATGCACAGTTTCAATTATACCGAAGGGAAGTAACTCTATGTTATTGACTTAAACTATGATCAAACCTCAGCGAGTTGTCGAGTTCAAGTTTGAAATTTAATATATATTGAGATTTTAATCGTCATCATTGTTATGGTTTCGAGCAGATGAGCAGCACGTCGGTTATACCCTCTAACTGATAAACGGCCGGGTCTCAAGGAAAACTTTTTGGAGCAGTACAAATTATTTATATACAACATCAAAATTTTTTAGGACAGGACAACGAAATTAATATAAACATAATCAACAATATAATAATATTAACAAAATAATTTTTATATAATGGATGATGAATATAAACAGGTATTGTACAAGTATTTTTTAGAAAATTTTTTTTACGATTTCATAAAATTTAATATGTTAGATTAATTAATTATATATTTTTCAGCACAACCAACAGCCTTCAAAAACTCCAAAATTTAAAGAAAACGAAATAACAATTTTTTTAAACGTCGTTGATGATTACAAAGAGATCCTTGAGAATCCAAGAAGTGATGCTGCGTCGAAGAATCTCAAGAAGGAAACATATATGGGCATTGATTGCAGAGCAATTTCATGAGAGTGCTTTAGGTTATGGTATAACAACGGAAAGAAGCGAGATCCAATTGAAAAGACTTTGGGCCAATTTAAAATACAAGTACGTTATAAACATACAATAATAAGACAAGTAGTAAGTAGAAAGTAGTAGTTATACTATTATGTGTGTGTGAGTGTATACGTGTGTGTGAGTGTGTGTATGTGTGTGTTCACTGTGTGAGTGTATTCTGATTGTTATCTCTTCTTAAAATCAATGTTCTGCATTCTTGTATTTTTTTTTTCATAATATCTAGTAGTAAAATATACTTGTATTTTATTAGTTTATTATATATTATTTATTATATATATTATATATTATATACTATTTTATTAGTTTATTATATGTTATTTAATATCGAAACCTTAATTGAAACCAAAATATCTGTATGTTAACACATGCTCTACTATCCGTTAATATAATTGAAAATAATTTGTTTGTAGGCAGTACATCAGTCAAAAGGAAAGCTCCAAGTCTTAATTCTCTAATGAGAAAGTTAATTAGAGCAGATAATTCAAATGATGGTATGTCATATTTTTAATATGGTCATGGTAAATTATATCTAAATAGCTGCAATTATTCTAAAATTTGTTTTTTCATTTCCAGGTCTTAGTGCTGAACCTTACACATCAACAACTATGCATATCATATATTAGGGATCAGTCTTTGCATGAATGTCTTGACATTGGTATATATAATATTTTTAGTATGGTCATAATAAATTATAAATAATTACAAAAGTTTAAACTAAGGCAAGTATTAGTCTGTCCCTCACCCTCTCCCTCCCTTTCCCCCTCCCCCCCCCCCCCACTCTCCCTCCCTCTCCCCCTCTTCCTCACTTTTCCACCCTTTGCCTCTCGCCCTCTCTCTCCGTCCTTCTTTTTCCCGCCCCTCTCAACATCCGTCAAACTGAGTACCAAAAATTTTAATGAGAGCTTAAATATTTATTAAAACAATAACCGCGTTTTTAAAAGCTAATTTTTTAAGTACGTTCTAACAGCACAATTTGTTTAGTCCTTTTAT
>JAPYZO010004448.1:0-11219 GCA_030522905.1 Torymus flavipes | reverse complement strand
AGAGAGAGAGAGAAAGCGCGAACCTTTTAAAACGGCATAACGCTTCGGATAACATCATTCGCTGGGCTGCCCTCCGGCATACCTTCGCGTGTGCTCTCATCAGGGCTCTGGTTTTTTTTTCTCTTGCACGTGCTATGTGTACGTGGGCGTGCTGCTCCCAACCTCCTCTCGAGTGAGCAGCGAGGCGAGGTAAAGGAGAAGAAAAAGAAGAAGGAGGAGGAGGAGGAAGTACTTTGAACCCCGCGCTTGGCCTTTGACACCGCGGGCGAGAGTGCAGCAGGTATATGATGATGATGATGCGGGAGTATGTAGGGCAGTGCTCCGCCGGGAAAGTGCAAGGTGTCTTATAATATTCTTGGGTATTAATAGCTTCGAAGAAGTGGTAGGTCCGTGTGGAATAAGAGGTAAGTGAATTCTTTTAATAAAATATATATAGTGAAAGGTAAGTGAATTTTGAAAAATTGAAAAGATATAGCTTATGGAAAATTGTCGTCTTAGAGGTTGATGGATGAGGGGAGTAATTATTTTTCGCGAGGTACGAGCTTGGAAGAAAAATAATTTGTTAGTCATTTGTCAGTCTCTACCTCACATGCGTTACTATAATAAGTGAAAAATGAAGAAGTTGAATATGTCGTCATACAGGTGCCGTAATACAGCAGCCGCCTGTGGTTTTCATAATTTACAACCGAGCCACTCGTTCATAAAGCATACGGGATAATAGAAAGATAATGGATAACAAAAGTGACAGAATATTTATAACTATTTTAGAAAAAACGGTTCTTCATTTTTTACAGTATTTAAATGTCGAATGATTATATTTAGTTACCATTTTAATCATAAAATTCATGTAAACAATTATATATCATTTCAAAAGATTTTCTTCAATTTATCGATAAAGGCAATAAATTAATCTGCCAGTCAAAATACAATACGCACTTCCTTTACCCAACACAAGCCGAACGTTTACGAATTAACTGTATATCGTGCTCTTTACAATACCGCCGCACACGTCAGAAAAGAAAGAAAAATAAGAGCTGCACTTCGCCTCTTACTTCGCGAAGACACACGTATACATATATACGCGTCTGGTTGGAGGAACACCTCGAGAATAAAGTCATAAACGAAACCGTGAAATTGTTCATTAAACCAAAAAATCGTATCTTATTCTGCACTTGCGCGCTACCCACGCCGCGATCGAGATACGCAAAAGCATTAAAACTCGTCTCTTCCGCGCGCGCGCGGGCGACTCCAGATTTTATTGGGGGGATTTCGGTGTGCTGCTCTCGCGTTATTGAAGTTGGGCCTAATTAATGGAGAAAGCAGTGCCCGAGCGCGATGAAAATAAAAAAAGAGCGCGTCTCGGTGTATATCGTATGAATCAATAAACGCATAAAGGAGATATGGCCGTTGTAAAGCGTTATTCTTTAAAGTGACAATAAACAGTTCCCCTTAAAAGTACTTACCAGAAAATCACCGCGGATGATATTTCACACCTCGGAAATTGATATTTTTTTAAACGCCGTGTGCACAAAGTTTATACAACGCATATAACCAGAATAATCAAAATGGTTTAATTAATGAAAATTATCTGTATATTTATGACCTACTGGCCTTATAAAAAATAGCGATACAATCGCGTATTATACTAACGAATGAAATAGTCGCATTTGTGTGTAAACGTATTCTTCCGCAATTCAAAAGCTCTTAATTAAGAAATAATTGTATTGATCGCCACTTAAAACTGTGCAACTTTACGACACAGACGCACGTACCCAGCGACATCTTAATTTCCCACCGCGCAGCGACAACACCAGCGACTCCGCAAAAATAAAAAATAAACACCCGAGGCCGAAAATCAGCGTAAAACCAATTAAGCCGCGCCGTAAAGTACCGAAATTCCAATCGCCACAGTCCCGGTATAAACCGACTCATCGCCCACGCGCCGCCGCGATCGCAACAAAGTGTGTATATATCTATAAGGACTGCTCGCGGTGAGAGCCGCACCGCGCGCTTATACGATGTCTTAATTATCCGAACGAATGCGCGCCCGCTGTTTTATAGGGCCGCATCGATGCGCGGGTGTGTGCGGGGTAGATGTGTACCCCGTCGTGCGACGGCGGTCTCAATAAATCGGCCAGGTTATGCGCCCTGAGATCACGCGAGGGAAGCGTGTAGTGTGGACCATTTTACACCCACTCGTATGAGTGTACTTTTCTCGGTGGATGAGGTTGTCGTTGGGTTTATTGAGGTGAGTAAAGGATGCGGTGAGTTTGGTTTTGGATTTGCGTTGTAATGACGAGTAGTATACGCGAAAAAAGTGATTGCGAAGTGGAAAATTCTGTGATAATTTAAACTAACGATCGAAACTCATTTTTTTCGAAGGTTTTAAAAAGTCTAAAGTCAATAGTTGAAAGGTAAATACAAAATATATTCCCTCTTGATTATATAATCAAGTATTTATAAACATTGCATTTTTTATATTTGTCATAAAAAAATGTATATTTCTTAATTATCATAAAAAAAGAACACCTCGTACACGGAAATTCTTCTTCCTTACTCAAAAAACCAGACAAAGCCATTGTATTATAAAAACTTTTATTATTCGTCGCAAAAAATAAATTTGATTAAAAGCTAGTAAACAGCCCATTAAATGACTCAAAAATAGATTCTGGGAAGTCGAGTAAATGATTCGCTCGTGATGAAAGAGCAGCAGCGCATTCGCGAAACAAATTGACGTCAGAGCCAGGCTCTCTCTGTGTGCCCCGAGAGTCGTTATAATGTGGGTCATAATTATTTTTCTGTCCTTATACACATTTTATCTACGCTTAATTACGCGTCGCCGCGGGTGATGATTTCGTTCTCGGAGAGAAGCCTTTTGAAATATACAGTCCCATCATACAGGTCCCCTCGAGTGTATAACTTCCTCCTAAAAAACGACGACGACGGTTACGCAGCAACGACACATTATATCGATTTCTGAATATGTAAAGCGAGAGCGCGCGAGAAAAATGTATTGGCAGGAAGGATATCTGAAAGGATATATATACGAATTTATCGTGATCGAGCGCTATAAACAGTGCGGTAAAAAACTCCGTATATTCATCGACAAACCCAACGTGTTTGTAAAAACAACTTCGCGCTATTATTAAATCATAATCCTTCTTAAATAACCCATGCACGATTATAGCGTTCTCAATCCGAAAAGCCTTACAAATCACAACTACAGACCCGGTAAATCAAAACTTCGGCACACACACAGAAACGCTTCTCTTCCTAGAACCCAGCCAGCGTGAAATATAGCCATAGACACGGCTAATAACGGTTTCATTGTGCAGCGGAATCAGGTGCGAATTGCGTCGGCGTCGAGACCGAAATCTCGGCTGCTGCGCCCCCCCGTCGTGCACCTTCTCTCTCTCGAATTTAATTTCGCGCGCGTACACGCGTGTAGCCTCATTTTTTCGCTCGACTTTCGCGCGCTCGCTTTTGACTTTTTAGCGCCTCTCTCGCTTCCTTTAATGTTTCGCGCGCACCAGCGAGCGCTCCGATTACTTCTGCGAGAGACGCGCGCCGCTGATGAATGATGAAGATGTGCTGTGTATGGAGTACGACGCTCGTTTTTTCCGATTCATTGTTTTGTGCATCGTCGCTGCATGAGAGAGAGAGAGAGAGAGCGACTGTTGATATAATTAATGCGGCGTGCGTATTGATTTATCGTGTGCTCTGAGGTTTTTCATTATTTTATCGAATGTCAATAGTTAATTAAATCATTGTGGTGTTCCTTTTCGGCGCGCACCGCGGTGATGATGATGAAGACCTTCGCGGACGCTTGATTGGTTTTGCGGCGGTGTCTTTGCCGTTTACAGTTACGCCGAAGATATTATTAGCTGTATTTATATATATGAATCGTGAGTGGTATTAAGTCATCCGTGCGTCGAATGAGATTTAAAATATTTCGTGAATGCGACGTGATTCATTTCGAGGAAAATATACGAGGATCTTTTAATATAGATTAAAGAATAATATTTTCTTTTTTATGAATGGATTTTAGAATATTTAGTGTAATTTCAACATTATAAATTTTGTAATTCCGCAAAAAACACTAAAAAAAATTTGTTTTTAATTTTTAAGTGTATTATAATTAATCAATTTCTTTTACCTTATATCAAATTTGGTAAACGTTCTTTTAAACGTGTAAAGAGCGCTTACACGTCCTTCCTGATAAATCTTCGGAATATTATTAATTCGATAAATTTTAGCAAGGTACTCATTACACGTAATAAAATGGTAAATCGTGAAGGAAGCATTAACAACGAGGCAGGTAAGAAAAAAAAGAAGAAATTCTCTCGCCTCATCGGCTCAAAAATCACTTGAAAATTGAGTTAACCCAGCGTGCCATATAAACTCCCTCTCATCTCCGCGCGCGCGCGTTCCCACACCCACGGCACCCATATCTCTCTCTCACGTCGCTTTTATCTCTCTTTCTCCTCCTCCCCCACAATCAAGTCTCACTCCTTCTCTTTCTACCACCGCAACCGTAAATCAGCGGAAAAGCTCTAAAGCCAGCATGAGTATACGCGCGAGGCGGGAGTGTGGTAGCGCGCAACAGGTGTAGCGCGCATTCAGCACGCTCTGTCTCTCTTCTAAAATAATCCCCCGTATTGGTTTTGACGCTACCCTCGGGACAGCCTCGCGTAAATCATCTCGCGCGGCTTCGAGTGCCGAGTGGAGAGAAGTGTACCGCAGCAGAAGTATATAAGTTACCCAGTCGAGATATGTTGGCTCATTATCGTGACGCATGGATGTGGAGCGAGCGCCTGTTGCTCGCTTTGCTCGGTGGGTGAAGAGAGAGAAAAAGATGATGTGTATTGAGAAGCGATTGATCTAGACGAGATATAAGGGATGTGGATCCGTGACATTTTTGCAGTTCAAAAGTCACGATCCGGAATTGTACGTTTTTTGTTATAAGAGAAAACTTTTTGCTTCATTAGGGATGATTTTTCTCTTATTGTACAATGCAATACAAAGTTGTAGTTCTTCTGACTTTGCGTGAAAAAAGTTGCAATAAATTAATTCGATATTGAATACATGGAAATGGATGAAGGACGATCCTTATCTAATGCTGATTTCTAATCTTATTTCTAACAACTTTTTATCCTCATAAATTATCATCTGAATTCGATCTAACGGATATATCTAACATTTATTGCCTTTTTCTACTGTAAAAAGCATAGTTTCTTCAATTTGAATTACAAAAGCTGTTTTTCTTCACAATTCAATAAAAAAAATTGTTCCAACTACATTTCAATACAAATCATATATTATACACTACCAGAGAAATTTATATTTAGAACCGCCTATGTATTCTTCAAAAAAGACCTCAGCACGAGGAAACCAAAGAAGACCGAGATCCTGCGCCATAGCAGCAAAGAAGAAGACGAGAACATCTTCTCCTCCGCCTCTCTAACCCGAGGCGACGTGCCGGAGCCGGCGAGTGCGTCGATTTCATTACGACACGGCTGCGCATTCACGTAAACGCGCTGCTGTCTGCTACTACTTCTGCCCGAACGGCTTTGCATAACTGAATGGATGTGCAGCAGTGGTGAATGAGCGGCGGCTGCTGCTGCTACAGCTTGCTCATTTCAACGGATTAATCAATCTCCAGCGGATAATGAGATCTTTAGGCCGATTTGCTTTTCTTGCCGCGCGCACGCGCTGCAAGTGTAATGCGATACACAGAGGCTCTTTATGAGAGAGAGAGATATACCGAGCCGGTTGGGAAAGGTGGCTTATTGTTGTTGATGATGGTTGATGAGTGTATGCGAATTGTGCGGAATTTATGTATATGTAGATGTTGTAGGATTTTTACAGATCCCGCGAGTGTTACGAGTGCAAGTTTGAGTGGTGGAAAATACCTCGTTGAACTATACTGGAATCATTAAAATTTTTAATTACGAGTATAGCCTAGCAATTGTGAAATCGGACGCTGAGTATGTTGTAGTTGCTTATCATTTATTATGCTTGTAAGCGTGCGGCAAAAATAAAACATGCAGCACGAAATATTTCACGAAGAGACGGCAAAAAATGATTGATATGTCAGAAAATTATGTAATTATGCGGGGCGATACATGAAAAGATAATTTATCAATTTGCAGTATAATTAATTATAAGCGCGTGTATTTCGATGCAGTAATCAAAGTTTATACAGAATACTCGACAATTGAGAAACTAAAAGATATACTCAACAGATTACATATGCGACATTCGACGTGTTACTTAATTATTTATACTTTTATTAAATCACTTGAATTCTCTTTGATAACCACTCAGGCATATATATACAGTACCGTGAACACCACAGCACCAATAAAATTCTCAAAAGTAAGACATAACTATTTCTCCGCGACTAAACCTCACGCATTCCTCCGCACTTAAAATACGTATTTTCCGCACCGACACCCTCCTCACCCATCCATTCCACAACGAAAACATACATCTGCACCATACGAAATACCTTTTCTCTTCCCTCGCATTCCCTCTCCCTCCGCGCGCGATCTCTCAGCGGCCCGTTCATCAATATCTCCCGGACGATAATTCGCGCGCGAGAGCTGCGGCCTCTCCATCAAGGTCATGCCGACTGCCTGGTATACAACTTCATCGCGCGCGTGCACCAGGTGGTCGCGAGTGTGCGCTTCTTTTGTTCCTGTGTGTGTGTGTGCTGCGACGGCCCCCGCTTAATCGGCGCGCGCGGATAATCAATTTCTTCGCGCTCGTCGATTTATAATGCACGCGCGCGCGTGTGTAGGGAGGTGGGGAGTGGAAGGATGACGCTGACGACGGTGATGATGAAAAGATTACGAGAGTGATTTTCGTGAGCGGAGGATGCGCGAGAGTAGATGGAGGAAGAGAAGTCGATGGCTTCTGAAGATTAGGGGTTGATGAAGTTGTATGGCAGTGCGTGGTGTTTGATTTTTGGGAGACTTGAAGTGCAGGTGATAGAAATTTTGATGAGCTGAACATGTGTGATAGAAATTTCGGAATGAAATTGGTAAATGTTTGATGGATTTGTAAGCTTATTTATTTTCATTTTACTGTACACATTTTTAAAATATTTAGTAAAATTCTGTAACTTACTATACAGCCTTGTTATTTCAATGTACTTATATTCTTTATCTCAATTTTATATTATTTTCGGCAGCTATAAATTTATATGTCATTTATGAAACGACTTGTCTACGATTTTTTCGCACTTTTTCTTCTTTGGAATATAAAAGAAAAAATTGATTTCTACCACGGTTTCCCGATGATATAAAAAGAAGCCCAAAATTAAAAACTCAATCATACGTCCGATAACACTATCAATAAGTGTCTAATAAAGCTGAACTCATCATTACCCCTGAAAACCCTTTTCAATCGCGCCGCATTGAATTCCTCAAGTTGGTGGCACTGTCGTGGCATCTTGTACCCCTTCTGAAGGACCGCCGGCGTTATCGCGACGTGTGCGGATAGCGTAATTAACGAGAGAGTTCAGTCACTGATCGGTCAGTCAGGCGCACGCGAACTTGCTGACTCGGCTCTCCTTGCAATTGGCATTTCATTCAAAATGCGAGATCAGATTATTCAAATGACGCGACGAATGATTGATGGCAAATATATATACTTTCGAGCGGATGCGATGTTGTACCGGCGATGGGTTAATGAGAGCATAAGTCGATACGCTTTTCGATAGATGATGAGATTATATTCGTAATAAGCTTTGGAGTGTCAATGTTTGTCGGTAGAAGGTTAGGAAATTTAATTCAGACGGATATGTTTTAATAGCGTAGATGTGGACGTCAATTCAATAAATAAGTTGTTGATTAGATGAAATGTGAAGTGTGAAGGTTTTGCAATAGTGATGTAAAAGTTTCAACGCAATTTGTTGTTATTATAAAATATCGATTAATTTGCTAAGATGAACAAACTCTAGATGAAAAATTCTTTAATTTATAATTTTCGATAGATATCTATAGCTTTGAAATTGAAGTAAAAGTATGATGACATAATGAGCAGCGTAAGAGTCAGAAAAAAATTCCTTTCTAAGAAATCATTGAAAGTGGAAATTTATAACTCTCCGATTAGAATCTCTATATCATTCTGTAATCATAATCAGAATTTTTAATTCGCGTCTGAACCATAAACGGCAAGTTTGTCCTAAGTCTGCTGTGAATGAATCATCCAAATCCTACAGATAACACGTCTCTCAATATTAATTTCTGTTTCCCAGTAAAAACGAAGCCTATATACTAAACGCAACATACTTTCAATTTCGCAAATACACCGAACCCCCTAAAAAACCTCACCCGCCTACCTCTGTACAGACACATACGTCGGACCACCCCGGCTCCTCTCTCTCGCGCTTTCATCAGCGGCCTTTCTTATTAGCCCCGTTCTTGCACACCGTGCGAGCGCCCGGAAAATAATTACAAGACAAAAACTCATCATCAGCCGCACGTGGGGGCCATTAATAACGATGCGCGGCGCGCACACCGTGCGGCAACGCAAAAATGAATGGACGTGAAAAGGGGCCTGCATTATATGCTAGTTTTGCGCGCGTAAATAGAATTAGCGTGTGTAGGCCGGCGGTGAGGGTTTTTTCCTAGCGAGGCGGTGCTAGTGCGAGTGGGTAGGTATTAGGTTTCAAGCGCAAGGATAGGTGGATGCTGTTGTAGTGTCTGTTGATTGGTGGGTGATCAAGTTGGGAATATGGGAATTGTGGTGATGAGCGTGCTAAATTTGATAATTAATCGTCTTCAAATTTATCGTTGATTCTGTTAGTTTTGTAAGTATACCGGTACTATAGTCTTTTAAGATTTCTAAATAATTTATCTTTCATATTTCAACCATTTTGTAAATACTAAATTTCATAGTTAACGTATAATAGGCTCAGTTATTTTTTTATTACAGAATTTATATTTTAAATTACCATTATACATATAAATTCATAAATTAATTCTTCGATTTTCTCCAATCATCTAAAATAAAATACTACAAAATAATACTACTAAAAATATCTGTAAAACTTAATAAATACGAACCCTCCCCACCTAATTTACATGCACCAATCATCCATTACCACCTGTACATTTTCCCCCCTCCGCATTTTTTCATTAAGACATACCCACACTCGCCTTGCTCTCGCTTATTCTCCAAAACCAACAAAACCCAGCGCGCGAAACCCAACAAAAGCACTCGGAACACACAGCGCTCTCGGAGATGATGCATTGCGCGTTAGCGCCCTCCTTCACCTCTGTCCAAAAGGAAAAGATAGGGAGAGAGAAAGAGAGAGAGAGAGAGATATAGCCCGCGCTCTAGCGCGCATTAGTTCGGCGTCGCGCTACCCGCTGCGCGCAAATTGGAGTCGTGGCGACGCGCGCGCAATCACGGAGGCGGCGCGCGGAATGCATTATACACGCGCGAGCCTCTCTCTGGGTACCTTTGTGCGCACCCCCGCGGTCCTGCACGGCGAGCGCGGGAGGTTGTATATGGAGAGATGGAGGTTGCTTTTTTTTTGGAAAAGGGGAAGGTGGATGGTTGTGGATTAATTAAGGCGGCGAGGCGAGATGTGGATTGGGTGTTATTAGGGTGTGATTGTGGTATATGTAGGGAGAGTGTTGAAGTGTTAGAGGTGATGTGTAATGGGTTTAGAATATGTGGTTTATTTGGATTGCAAAAGGTATTAGCTGCAAGTAATGCATCTATTGAGCTTCAAAGGAAAACTTATTTAATATTTTAAGTCCATGTCTCATTCTCCTGAATAAAAATAATATACGTGCGATATATGAAAAAATCATACTAGGAGAACATTTATTTAAATACTGAACTCAAGTTACTCGTTATCATATTTTTCATATAGTAATTGGTACTTTTGTTCAGTAATTGATAAGTTTAAATACGTTTACGAATGTATAAGACGATCAATCACTTCGGTCCAAAGTTCTGTCATTTCGATGCCCGTCAAAATTATTACCCACGTTTCGGTGATTTATCGCAGCAAATTAAAGACACGTGAGAAAATCAACGCGTACGCCACAATTAAGGAAGCACCGATTTTTTAAATCGGTAAACTACGTCACGTACGCAGATTACAATTAAATTCGTGATTAATTTTCCATGCTCCGAAAACACGATTGAAACTTGACACACAGCTACACACACCGAAAGTAGATCACGCATATTATATATTGGTCGCAATCCACGCTCTTACAACTTTTCCACCTAATCAGCACAACTCCCGCCTTCTATCTTTCTCAACTGTTCCAATATTTACCTCCTTAAGCGTTCACCGGGCTCAGAGCAACCGCTTATACACTCCTCTACCTCCGCCAAATGAAATTAGAGCTCTCAGCGGCGACGCGCAATGCATCATTATATTCCGTAAAGACGCGCAACAACAAAATCGCGTATAATAAAAGCTCGCAGTGGCCGCGCGCGGTTAAAAGTAGAACGTTAAAGCCTGCGCACGACTCATTTGCATAATCATCGAGTCACCAGCCGCGTATACGCCTGGCAGCGGGGCAAAGTCGAAAATCCGCCTCCTCTCTCCCTCTCGCAAATTATACAACGACTCACTCGCTCGTCCCGCGCGGTAAATAATACCCAGTTACGAATCTTTACATCCCCTGTTCGCGCGAGCGAGAGAAAGACAATGCGAGACGGCCGGCAATAACATCCAATATCGTGCGCGTGTCATTTCGGCTTTTATTGTTATCGCTTCGCGGAACGGCCAGCCGCCTTCTTTTTTTTGCGGGCGTCACGCAACTTTGACACACATCTGCACCTAGGATACGCGCGCGAGCGCGTCAATTTTCTCCTTTCTCGCAGGCGAGCTCGGCTCTTCGGTTTTACAGCGGCTTTACGATCGGCCTTGCGGGTGTATGCGCGAGACGAAAAATCGGGATGCGCGCGTAGGTCGGTTTCTTAAACACAGTTGTTAAGAGCGCGTGCTGCTCGCTGCAACTCTCGTGGCCTTCGAATTCTGGTCCCCGAGGGTATATATGTGCGAGGCGCGCGTAAGGAGCGAGCCGCGCACGCGCGCCCTGAGGGGGAGAGTATTATACGAGAAAAAAGAGACGAGAAATGGTCGAGTGAAGAGAAGAATGGCGGCTGTGAGTGGGTGGGGGTGTATTGGTTTAGATAAGATGTGCATATATAGTGTTATCAAATTTTGTGGGATTATAAAG
>JAPYZO010004444.1:0-18561 GCA_030522905.1 Torymus flavipes | reverse complement strand
TATCGTCAGTGCCTGTGGACGCAGATGATGAACTATTGATAATCGCTGCAATATCTTGAGATGTTCTCAAGCTCTGCTGAAGTGCATGACGTTGGCTGTTTGAGGTAGTTCACTTACAGCACTTCTGAGGTCCTCAGGCATAAGAGGGCGCGCATGCGCACCCGGCACAACAGCCGCGTAGTGTCCGGCAATTTCATCTACAGAAAAGCGTGTGAAAGGGAAGCGAGGGAGCCCCTTGCCGACTACCCCGAACTTGCACAGCTCTTTCCACTTCGCCCGAGCGTCAGGGGCATCAGCCAGCTTCGATGAGAGGTATCTGTTCTTGGCAGTGTCAAGTAGATTCGAAATCTCACTACACAGCTGCTTATAGCGCGTAAAATCCTCGGGCATACCCGAGGCTGAAGCGCATTTAAACGCGTGGTCGCGCTGTTCCATGAGAAGGCGTGTTTCTTGTGTGACCCACGGTTTACGGCGCGTAGAGACAACGATTTCGCGCTTTGGTGCGAGTGAATAAAAGGCACCAACAATTGCTGTGGAAACCGCATTAGCCATTGAATTCGCCGATAGAGTGTCGCATTCTGCGTTTAAATCAGATAAAAGTGAGTGACGTTCCGAGGGACCGGGCTGTGGTTGGGCTCGCAAAGATGCGCTAAAAAATGGATCGAGTTTCTGTACGAATGTACCGCATAAACGCTCGCGGTCAATACTGAAAAGCTTACGTGAAATAATTTTTCTAGCAATGTGCGGTTGTTTATAAAAACGCAACTCAATTTCTATTAAATCATGGCCATTGACAAATAGAGCATCTGACTTCTTATATGCTAATAAATCTGCGGCATCGAGAATAATGAAAAGATCAAGCCAAGTATGAGAAATATGATTTTCGGTGATTCGATGGTGAGTTGGCTGTGAAGGTACGAGGTAAAGACGATTATCGTTAATGGATAAATTTAGCGAGTCAGAGGCTCCAAATTTCTTGGCCATGTTGACATTGAAGTCGCCCGTTATAATGACATTAGCGCAGGAAGGGAGGAGGGCGGCTATGCAATCAAAAAATTCAAGAGTATACGCTGCGTGGAGACGCCGATAGACGACAGAAAATAAAACTTTGTTCGAGCCTGAAGCTAACTCAAGAATAAGATATTCGGGTGTGTTATCATAGATCGGGTCAGAATGTGTTAAAACATTTACTGAAATATAGTTACGGACATAAATACCTACACCACCTCCTCCGCAACCTATCCTATCAAACCGATAAAAATTAAAATCTTTTAAAGCTACAACAGCATCTGACTCGTCCGGAATAAAAAACGTCTCGGTCACAGCTACAACATCATAAAAATTGTCAGCAACATGAGCTTCGAGTAGGTGAAAGTGTGGTTTCAGGTGATCCATGTTTGCATGTATGACCGAAAGGCTTTGGCCCGAGCGAGTGGGAGAGGGAACGGGAGAGAACGAGAGAGAACGAGAGAGAAAGAGGAAGAGAGAGAGAGAGAAAGAGGAAGAGAGATTGAGAAAGAGGGAGAGGTATGTTCAACTTTTTATTGTAGATCAAAAAGATATAGATGCTGTTATCGATATCTTTTTAAGGATCTAAAATAAAGAGCTGAACATAACTCTCTCTCTCTCTCTCTCTCTCTCTCTCTCTCTCTTTTTCTCTGCCTCTCTCTCTCTCTCTTTCTCTCCCTCCCTTTCTTAAGGATTTATTCGGTTAATTGAATTCAATTTGTAAGGTTTAGAAATGTAAGAATAATAGTAATTTGTAAGAGTCTGGAAATGTTTCAAAAGTTTATCAATCCCGGGCATGACCTGTGGACCGAAATTGGAAAATCGACCTCGAGGGATCAATTGGCAATTACAAAAGCTAGAATTAAAGCTGCCAGCTCGCGAGCGGCAGAGACACGCAGCACAGTGGGCTGGGTAAGGGAAAAAATAGGAAAACGTTCAATTTCTGAATCGTTAAAAAATATTTCTCGAAACAGATTCTTGTAGGTAATTAGATTACCTATCAATACCCGTTTCCCTCAAATGCCCTACATTTTATGAACATTGCATAAACGTTCCCGAAATTACAGAAATCGTAGAAAATCATGAAAAGTCCATACAAGTCCCCAACATTTCTCTGTAAAATGAAATTTTTTTTTTTTTTTTTGGCAGTTGGATTACCTATCAATGTCTATTTCCCTCGAATACTCTATATATATTTCATGAACAGGGCATAAACGTTGCCGAAATTACAGAAATCGTAGAAAATCCCAAAAAATCCATACAAATCTCCAAGATTTATTTGTAAAATGACAATTTTTTATGCAATGCTCATGAAATTTAGGGCATTTGAGGGAAATGGATGTTAATAGAAAATCCAACTGCCTACAAAATAAAAAAAATTTTTCATTTTACAAAGAAATGTGGAATAGTATGGATTTTTCTTGATTTTATAGGATTTCAGCAATTTCGGGAACATTTAAGCAATGTTCATGAAATGTAGGGAATTTGAGGGAAACGGGTATTGATAGGTAATCTAATTACCTACAAGAATCTGTTTCTAGAAATATTTTTTAACGATTTAGAAATCGAATCAGCACTTTTTCCGCTTTTTTCCCTTAGCCAGCCCACTGTGCGCAGTCCACGCGCGCTCACATTGCAGCCAGCGTCGAGTCGGCGAATTCTTCCGAGCGCCACCATACGCTGCAGAAGCGCGCCGCCGCTGCTGGCAGGCGCGCGCTCGTAGACCCCGCCCACCGTCCCCTCCGGCCGCCAGCTGTTTGCAACTTCTGCGTGCTTTTTTCAAGCTTAATTTTATCAAAAAATACTTTTTCGACTTTTTTCGATATCTCTTATCGTTCGTGAGATATCTGCGAAAAACTGTTTTCGGGGGTGGTTTTTGGCCGAATGAGGGGTGAACCCGGCGTTTTTGGAAGCTGCATTTTTGACCATCGTTTTTAAACGATGTGTTTTATCATATATCCAAAATGCAGCCACTCTCCCGAAAAAGTCGATTTCAGACCTTCGTTTACTGGCCTATAAACAATGTAAAATTAAAAAAAAAATTGTTTCTTTCATATACTTTAAGAGTGCCTTTATTAAGCCCAAAAGGATTCATATCGATATCTATTATAGGAACTATAAAAAAAAATTATAAATATAGCTTAAATTTTAAGCGTGTAAAGTGGTATGAACCCTTAATATTTTCTACTCTAAGAATAGGAACTTGGTGGTTTTGAGATTAGAAATTCATACTCTTCAGCTAGAAAAAGCAAACAATATTAACCCTTTAACATCAAAATTGCACTTTCTGATCGCCTTCGATTCAACGATGCTGAAGTTCATGAAAACGATGTTTTTTAAGAAATATATTCATCGCTTTTATCAACTAGAGCACCGATGAATCGAAAGCGAACAGAAAGGGCAATTTTGACGTTAAAGGGTTAATATGTTCTTTTTACTGATTCAGAAACCACTTACTATAATATAGATCGAGAAATTAAGAAAATAGACAAAATATTACCGAACACGACTTATTTCAATGTGACTGATTTCAAAATACTGGAATAAACATAGGAAAGCACGGTTTATTATAAAAATTTGTGTTTTATAGGTTTTAAATTTTTAGCTGTTAAAATTTTTAATGCACAAATAATAATGGAATATAATATATTGAACTCATTTTGATATAATTTTCTGCCAAAATCCTCAAATCATTATGAAAGTTTACAAAAAAGAAAAAAAAAATTAGCTACTTTGAGACCAGGAATCTCTAATTTTGAGAATAGAATCTCAAAAAGTTATGCTCGTAAGTGAAATAAGATTATTTTCTGAGGACCGTATGAACAAAAAAGAAATAAAAAAAATTTAACAAAAAGTTTAATATTTGAAAATGGTGACGTTGTAGGACAAAACAACCGACGGATTCTGAAAAAGCCCACCGAAAAACTTTAGAGTATCAAGTTTTTCTGAAATTCATGAAATTTTTCTATATTTTCTGACGATTGAAAAACATGTCAAAGTTTTGCCACTAGGAGCGTTAACGGGTCAACACAGCTACTACTAACTGTTAGGCAATTTTATGGTGTGATAAATTCATTAACGATTGTTCAAGGAACAAAATGACAAAATGATAAAATCGAACGAAAATTCGTCCGGGTAATCCAAACTTCTCTATCGTTAAAAGTTACAGTCTATTACACACACATACACAGACAGGAAAAAAGTTCATAAAAATTACGGTTTTTTGGTACCAAATGTCTTGAAAAAATTTCATGAAAATTACAGTTTTTTGTACAAAATGTCTTGAAAAATGTTCAACGTAGAAAACTTACCTTTTTTATCAACATCGTTAATCCAAGGATATTTTTGTATGATATGTGGCCTGTTGTCATTATAGTCGTAGAGAAGCTCCGTATTGATGCCAATGTCAGTGCAAGCGTAGAAAATGATGCGGGGTACCTCATCAATAACCTCCACGCAAGGTACAAGATTAGGCGTGCGAGAGTGATTTATCAATCTTCCACAATGAAGTGATTCAGCGGTGGCATCAATGCTTAAAGAAATATTTTACGTCGTATGTATTTTAAAATTAAAATGATCCAGTATTTAAATGCTGATTTAAAAATTAATCAATTTTAATACAGTTTCATATACAGATACCTGAGTTTCAAAATGCTAACTTTAGTAATGAAAAAATTATTATTTGATTTGACGTTATAATACTAAATTTTACAGAGAATTGGTAATTTAATCTGACAAAAAAGTGAAAGACCAAATAAAAGTACAGTTAGTAGTGGTACAACAGTGAAGACTGGAAAACCTTGATAAATTTTTTTTTGTCCTGAATAAAAACTGTATTTAAAATTCCGAACGCTGATAGTGAACGAAAAAACTAAAATTGTAGATTTACTTTAAAATAAATTTATTATATTACAATACCGTAAACATATTTAGCACTTGACTATCCCCAAAAACTACCAATAAATCCACCGCCAAAAAGAACTATGTTTTTTCAATAGTCATAATGACGTTAAAAAAAGTTTGCTTCTAGTACCTGTTTTAGAGGTGTCTTACGACATTGAACTAAATTTTGAACAAAATCGATCTTGCGTTACTACCCCTTTCGGCCGAATGAAAAGGTCGAAAACCTTAAAATGCATCTTAAACGAAATCAATCTTCTGGAACTATCTTAGCAGAATGCTCTCTCAAAGAGAATCGTTGAATTACATGATAATATTTTTAAATGTATATTTTAATATAAAATTGTACTCTTTTTGCATATTTGATTTATCACAAATACATAATTTAGAAGTATATATAAAATTGTGTTTAAAAACATTTACATAATTATTAAATTGCAAATGAAAAAAATTTAAAGGTATGTGACCGGCTCGAGAATAACGCAAGTAATTCACGATGCCGTGTGGATTCAATTCAAATCTCGCGCGATTAGTTGCGACTACGACTGACAGGTATCTCTATTTATTGGGACATTAAAATAAGGACTTGTTCGTCAAGTAATTTCGATTAGTTACTTGTAGGGCCAAGACGACCTTATGTATTTTAATTTATTTTATAAATTTTAATACAAAAATTGATCTTGAAATAGATGTTTTTACTAAAATATTAGAAAAACTATAAAAAAAATATTATTAAAAGAAAATAGTCTAAGAACGATTATATCCATGAACTTTAATATAAACTATCACTGCAACCTTAGCTAGTTTCGTATTGTTACATTTTTTACAATATTCTCTTTAAAAAACTAGAACAAAACATGGCAAATCAGAAAACTTCGTTTGGTATTTAAGACCTCTAAAAAGGATTAAGAAAGTAAATTTTGCGGTGTATTATTATTATGTTTACTATAATTATCATGTATTCTGCTTCAAAATTTTTTTCCTATTTTTGATATTCACCCTTGGCCGAATGGAGTAGTTCAAATTTGTTGAAAATTTTGTTTAAGATTATTGGAGACTCTAAAACAATATAATAGTATACAGAATGGGGGTAAAATAGTAATTTCAAAACGATTCGTTGATTTTTTGAAAAAAGGCACTAGACAAAAAAGCTACATTTAAGATGTTTCAGAACGAAACGGTATAAGGCAGACTAAATTAAGTGCAATAAACTGTATATTTTTCATATTTATGTAGAAGCAAGGAAAATTATTCAACTCACCATAGGCCTTTATTGTTGTGGGTGAAGAAAAATATATATGATGTTGCTTCAGTTTTAACTGATGTTTTATTTTTCAATTCGCCTACGTATTCCACAACAAAGTCACCCTTCAAAAATTTTTTCGTTGTAACGACTCCTCTACCTTTGTCTTTGATGCTCACAATTTTGAGACCATCTTCACAATTACGCTTTATTTTCTTTAAATTTTCATAATAAATATATTTTTTATAATATTTGTGAAATCGTCGACCTTGAAATAAAAATAATTGTGAGAATAATGGGTCTTAAATGTCTGTTAGAAAATTGCTTTCCAGTATCATATTAAAATAATTATCAAGTTATGCGTTTAGTTTGCAGTTTTTATACACGACCGCTGCTCGGGAGAGCTTTATAATTTCACCAGAGCGAAAATTGTCGGAATAGAAAATACTAAAAATTTGGTGTGTACAAACGATTTTCATCATTAAAAGAAAACTTTCTCTTGTATAAAATTTTCATGAACAATCAGTTCTTGAAGAGCTGACTTATAGAAACGATTTTTAATGCCTAAATACGTGTGAAATACTTGATGTTCGCAAATAATTTAACACGATTTGATTTCTTGAAAACAAAACTGGTTTTTGGAAGCACGGTGTTATAAAATAATATATGAGTATTAAAAAAGTAACAGTTTTTGTAATGAAGATATAAGATTCTCCTGGAAGGTAACGGTCGTGCCTTGTATGTAGAAATGAAATTTTTGCATAAACAGCAGGGGTTGGTGCAGTGAATGAAGAAATGTGCGCAAGGGGTCGCAGCGATATGATTTTTTAAATATTTAGAGCCCGGTTTTCTCTTTTTTTGTTTTAGTCCGTGACCCGTTTCTGTTTCATTTAACTCATCGGCTGAGATGAATAAGGTACCCACTCGTGTAAGCACGTAAAAAGATACCGACTTGGGCGAACGCGTTATAACATCACATTTTGTGGGCCGGCGCGATTCGGCGTGGCCATGGCGAGGTTGTGCTGGCTCTCTGACGTCCTCCGTCCATCATTCGTCCTCACCATTTTCTCTCTCACTAGACACAAGGGTCTCGCTAGAAACAGGCATGAGCCACCTGAAATCATTAAGTCATCATGGACCGTCATCATGGGCCGTTATCTGCGTCACTATCTGTGTGGTGCGCATGCGCTTTGGTGCACGCGAGAGAGAGAGAGAGAGAGAGAGAGAGAGAGAGAGAGAGAGAGCGAGAGAGATTGATTGATTGATTGATTGATTGATTGATTGATTGATTGTTGATTGATTGATTGATATCGATTTATTTCGCCAAGGCATAGGCCGAATGGCGCAGTAAATTTTACATAACAATTTCATATAAAAAATTTTGTTAACAATAACTTCATATAAAAAGATTAAAATTAAAATAGAATATAAATATAATAATAAAACAATAAAAGAATAGTATATAACATTATTACATCATTTTAACACCCGTACATCTTATACATTTTTAACAACTTTTTGTACAATTTAGATACATTTTTTAACACGGTATGACTTTATCACAGTGCGCGTTACTGTGATGCCCTCAAATGCTTCATAAGATTATTAGAGAAGATGTAAAAGCTGGAAGCATTGAGGACATCACTTGGGAGCATAGACCAGAATCCGAGCGCAGTAATTAAAAAAGAGTTTTGTAGCTCTGGGAAGACGCAGTTGGAATGTTTACTTTAAGTGATTGAAGGCGTTCCGAACGGCGTAACGGAATAAATTGTTCCGACAATGCTTGGTGAAAATATGAGGGACGTTGAGTGCTTAATATACGGAACGTAAAACATCCCTGGAAGTACTTACGCCGATCGCACGCCTCCAACCACTCCAATTCTGACCTATAAGGAGTTATGTGAGTACCACGACGAAGATTATAGATGTATCTAATGCCCGCATTCATGAGACGCTCGACTTTAAGTTTGAGGTACCCTGGCATACTATCGTAAACAAGACGAGCATAATCCAGATGCGAAATGACTAGTGCGTGTATTAGCCACGCACGCTGCCTAAGCTTAAAAAGAACATTGTGTACCTTGGAGGAAATGGAGCGAATGTGCGCATTCCAGGTCAGATCTGAGGTCATAATTACACCCAAGTTTTTAATCTGATTGACGTATTCAACGGGATGGTTATCTACAACAACTGATGGTAATTGCTGATTAGCCAAAAATACTAGATTTGGAGTACTGCCGAAGATTATAGATTTAGTTTTGCCTGGGTTTAATTGCAGACCATGATCACTAGCCCACCTTGAAACATTACTCGCATCCTCCGTCATTTGGGCGACTGCATACGATGTAAGATTAGCTGGACACTGGATAAAAAGTTGCAAGTCGTCCGCAAAGAGAATATAAGAGAACTTGCAGTACTTGAGACATTGCGGCAAGGAGTTAATGAGAATAGAGACGAAAATAGGTCCCAGGGATGAGCCCTGCGGGACACCCGACGTCACAGGCAGAAATTCGGACACTTCCTCATTACAGACTACTGCTTGTGTTCGACCGGATATATATGAGTGCACCCATTTAATGGCATCAGCTGAAAATCTCATATTCCTACACTCAGTCAAAAGGGCCTCGTGATTAATCGAATCGAACGCTCTTCGGAAATCGAACAGCGTTGCAAGCGTGACCAGATTGTTTTCGATACCATAACGAATCATATCGGTGAAATACAGAAGTGCTGACTGGGTGTTGTGTTCCGATCTAAATCCAAATTGAAAAGGCGAAAGAAGAGAATGTGTTTCAAGATGTTGCGAGATCTAGGTGGCTTTGATTTTGTCAAATACTTTTGCTAGATGACACAGGTTTGCGATAGGTCGTGTGTCTGAGACTGATTGTGGATTATTGCATTTATTTAGTGGAATAATAAAGGCTGTCTTCCAGATATCGGGATAAGTATTTGCGTTGATTGAACAGTTAAATATTTTAAGTAAAAAAGGCAGTAATGGCATCAGTAGACTTTCAAGATGTTTCCAAGGTAGACCGCCAGGGCTCTGTTCTTTAGATTTGCTAGATAGCATTCGTGCAGTTTCGTAGACATCAGCAGTGGTTATTTCGTGAAACAATAGTGCGCTGTCATCGATATCTTGTATGGGTGCAACTATTGCATCAAGAGAGCATAAAGGGCAAGGGGGGTGTGCGCATGCAACAGCACTGTAGAACGAGTTCAACCCATTTACAGTAAAGCTGCTGCAATTCAAATTATTTTTATTAACCGTTAGTCCCTCCCTCCTCAATATACTCCAGATGCGAGCACTATCACTTGTCGCGGCTAATTCGTTTCTCAAGTGCGTCTGCCTTGAGGACAGCATAAGTTCTTTTAATTCGCGACGCTTGGTACGATACTGCATAAGCAATTGAGCAGAACCGAGACGCCGCGCACGCTTATATAGTACATCTCTCTCTTTACAGAGCTTTTTTATCTCTGCTGTTATCCATGGCGCTGAGCGTCTCAACACAGTACAAGTAACATACGGAGCGTGACGATCAAGGTTATGCTGAAGTACCTCACTAAAATAACTAACAATGCTAGACGGATCAGAACAAATATGATTTATCACAGGATTACATGATAACGCACTAACAATATCTTCAGACATCTTTTCTTTTATCGCAGTTTCTAAAATTACGGTATGTTACAGTTTTATTACTAATCTTATCCGTTACAAACTTATAGACTCAATTAATGGCTAAATGCCCTGCCGCAATTGGAGAGTCGGTTTTACTAAATGAAATGAGCTTAGATGAACTGTCCACTATCGCGAGGTCAATAGACGTAGCAGCATTGTTACTAAAGTTAGTGGCTCCATATGGGACTAGACATAGGAAGCGTTCATTAATAACGTCTTGAAGATGTCGAGAGTGGAAGGTATTCTTAAGCACATTAACGTTAAAATCGCCTAAAATGATAATGTTTTTATATGACTGAGCTAATTCATCGATTACATTAAAAAATTCAGTAAGTAAAGGGCCTTCCTCATGTCTATATACGACTGCTAGCAGCAATTTCGACGCGCCGGGTGCAGACGAAGAAGCTATTTCCAATACTAGGAACTCTGTCTCAGTGATATCTGAAATTTTTGACACAAATAGGACTTGAGAAATGAGGGACCTATGGATGTAGCAAGCTACTCCGCCTGCTTGCATGTATCGAGTCTTGTTTTTGTTTTTCAGACCGCGGTCGTTTCTTACTAGATTGTAGTCATCAATTTGTACATGGGACGTGGGAAAGTCCGGGTCGAGCCACGTTTCGGAGATAGCGATTATAAGCGGTTTAACATCTTCAGTATATTTCATAACTACATCGCGCTTACGCCTTAATGAATTGATATTCATATGAGAAACTATGAGGTGATCAGTGCTGGGCGTTGAAGTGGATGACAAGGTTGATGACGAATCAACTTGCCGTCAGATTAAGTTATTCAAGTCTGACTCGGACGAAATTTCTATAACTTCAGAATCGGTGTTTTTACGGACGAAGATCTGCTTATTTCGGACCCAAAACCTTTCATAATTTCGAGCCTTTGCTCGAGCTCTCTGTGCTAACGCGTAATGTGGTCCCATTTTTTAAGGCCAGCTACAAAGTGTACAGCCGCATTCATGCATCGTTGCATTTTTAGGCACAGCTCTCGCGAGATATAGTTGAAGACCTGCTACATTAGCAAAGTTCGGCAAGACCAGTGATTTTACCAATATCAATCTGGTGTTCTTGGGCAGGCAGTGCGCACATTTACGGAGCTTGCTGAGAGCCGCGAAAGCTTTTCGACATGTCGCGGCGCAATGCTGGGTGAAAGAAAGCGTAGAGTCCAGCGTACAGCCTAGCAGTTTGATCCATCTACACACTTCAATGGGCTGACTGTCCATATATACGTTTAGAGGATTTCCTGCGTATAGATAAGACATAAATGTGTGGATTCCGAACCAAATCGTCTGGATCTTCCTAGTGTTTATGACGAGCCCATTCGACCTGGCCCAAGTGGTTAGATTTTGTAGGTCGGCGTTGATTTTCTCGACTATGCCGTTTCTCCTTGGGAGAGCCCCGACAGTAGATCGTAAGGTGATCTATGTACATGTGGTGGCGGCAGTGCTTGAGCACGCTTGGGTCATTGTTGCCAAATAGGGAAAGGAACGGTAGACCATTGATCGTGCCTTGGGAAACGCCGCAGTATGGGAACTGGGGCAATGGGGTCCGAACGTTCGCCCGAGGGGCTCCAAAAAACCTGCGATCTATCCGTGAGGTAAGGAAAAAACCAAAGGCAGGCTGCAACTAAAAAGCCAAGAGCCCGAAGTTTATCATTAAGTAAATAGCCACGAGTAAGACGATCTGTCCGTCCTCGAGGGCTTCCCGTATGTCATCAACAATTTTTATGAGCGCTGTGTGCGTACCGTGGGTTTTTCAAAAGCCTGATTGCAGTGGATTAAGTAGGTGCTTTACGGAAATGTAACTGGATATCTGCTTGTATGCCACTGTTTCTAAGATTTTCGATGCCGTACATAGAATGCTAATGGCCCTAAAGTCTCCAGCCTCGGTTGGGAGCCAGCGCTTGGGTAAAGGGCGGACGATGGCAGTTTTCCAAGCCGACGGAAAGACTCCTGATTGCAATGAGCAATCGAAAATATGAAGTAAAACCGGTAGAATAGTGGAAAGGCAGCCCTTTAGAAATTTGACTGGAATGTCATCGGGCCCTTTGTCGTCCGAAGGGACAGTAGGGTAGACACGTACCGGTTCTGGCCACTGTTCCGTTTTTGGCCACACGTACATTATTTATAATTTAATTAGTTTACGCCTAAGCTCTCAGCGCCATAGACTCCGTAATTTTCATTCAGAGAAAAGAGAGCTATGGCCATCGACAGTTATGGCCAGTCATAACTGGTGTTTAGGTGGCCAGCACTGGTGAAAAACAGATTTTTACGATATAGTTATAATTTTAATTTTTATTAACCTTTTTGTCGTTCTAAAACGTGTAATTTATAAAGTTAAATTGTTATCAATCTAAAAAAAAATCACACAGTGATTTTACAATGCCTAAAAAACAATACGGTACGTCTACCCTATCGACGAGTCTGTGGTCTTTTATTGGAGACGGGTTTGAATCGCCTAGGAAAAATTGGTTCAACTCGTTGACATCCACAGGTAATGAGGAGGACCTAGCTCTCGAGCCTATACCTAGCTCACTTACACAATTCCACAATTCCGTTGAATTTTTGCATGAGTGAAGCCTATTATTGTAATGAGCCGCGACAGCGTTGCGAATTGACACTTTTACTCGACTACGTAGAAGTTTATATTCCCCACGATCGTTAGATCGCCTGGTACGTTTGAATTTAGCCCATAGCCCATGCCTTGTTACGGGAATTGATAAGTGATTTTACAGCAGAGTTCATCAACGGCGAGGGTTTTTTCTTCGGAGTGAAGGTGTGGTAAGGAGAATGCGTGTCGTAAAAACGCAAGATGTTCGATGATAAAAACTCCACTTTATCGTCTACGCTATTAACATGAAGAACTCTTTCCCAGTTGATGCTGCTTGGATCGCGCTGAAAATTTTCTACGTTGAAGTGACGAAAGAAGCAGCAGGTAATCGGTTGCGGAACATTTTTGGGTCATCGAATGCGATGGCTGAGAAGAGAACGTCGTGCTTCGAGATATGCGGAATGTGCTGCTGTGCGTAGGCGACTGCGCGCTTGAGATCACTTACGCAAATATAGTCGATGGTTGACGGCTCGGCACCATCATGGTGAGTGGGCTGGAACGGAATACGTTCAAACCCGCATGAGTAAAGCGAGCTTTGGAGAATATTGCGCGGGGTTAAAGATTTGCGCAAGTTAATATTGAAATCTTCCATTAAAACAGTGTAGTCCTGCGCTACGGTCCAGTTGAGCAAAGCCTCCTCGACGTGAGATAGGTATCCGACTTCGGGTGAGTTGTAGACAACCCCGACAAGAATCTTGATTAAGGCTGATTTTATGAAGACAACAAATATTCGGGCTTTCGGCTATAAACAGCTGGCTGAGGCGGTTGGGCGACAATAATGGCATATACTGCAGGGTGTCGTGGATGTACATGGCGACGCCACCTTGCCCCGCGCCTAGTCGATCCACGCGAACTAACTTATTGCCAGGGATTGATACTTGTCCGGCTTTAGCCAGGGCTCCCAGATTCCCACTACATGCGCTTTGCTATCAAGTACAGTTTGACGTCGATCGACGAGATGCGGCCCAATAGAGTGAGCATTGGAATGGCAAACGCGGAAGTGATTTGAAGGATCAGCAGTTATAGTCGATCGACGAGATTTTGCGGTCAATTATGCCACGCAGAATGGGGCACGAAGCTTCGTCGTAGGGCTGTATGGCTAGTGTTGGCAAAATTAGCCGCGCAGCAGTTTGACCATTTAAAGATAACTCTGCCAGAGTTGTTCTTCGCTGTACGAAGATTTGTTTCGTGAGCGCCTGCACACTTATCGCAGCACGCGGCGTCCGTGCAAGATTTTGCGATATGACCGAATTTATGGCACTTAAAACATTGCAACACCGATATGTGATCGGATATGCGACAGCGAAGTCAATTAATAGTTACCCGTTTATTACTAAGTAATCGCACGCGATGTTCAGACTTGAGCTCGATTATGCAGGTACGCGAGATGTTATTATTACGAGGCGGGTACAAGTAGACAGCTTTATAGTCGCTTGGCGATATATCCGGCAAATTCTGCTCTACGACGCAATTAATAATTTAATCGGCGGTTAAGGTAGTTCTCTAAGGACACGTGAGTCAATGCAGTAATCACGAAACAATAATTATTATTTAACATTTTAATTAGCCAAATCAGATGTGAAAAAATTATTTATGAACTTATATGATTTTTAAAGTAAAGGGGTAATGTAAACATAGAGTAGAAAATAAATAATTTCTAATTGAACTAACTCACGATTCACGTAGTATCGCGTTTGTAGATTAGGAAAACAGCGATTTTCTATTCTCATCAATAAATATCTTTTTTTTAAAGTCACCTTGATACATATTTTTTGTACTTATAAAAAGAGCAGAATTTTATCTCTAATAACATACTAATTTATTTGTGAAAGCTCACCTTTAAAGTAACCAAATTTATTACTTTTCATCACAACTGATTCCTATTAACTATCGTGTAAAAATAAATAATTTCAATAATTTTTTCTTAAAAAATACGTCGGCAACCTATCCTATAATAAAAGGGAGATAGCGATTTAATATCGAATTGAAGCTTAGAGCCAACTTCAGAGCGTTATCAAAAAATTTCATTGGCCAATCCAGTAGGTAAGAGAGTTTAGTGCCTACAGGCGCGCGTAGCGCGCTCTGTTTTAGAAGCTAGTATTTTAAAAAATAGAGAAAAATTCTTTAGATTTTATAGATCACGCTACGAAGTTTCTTATTTTCGAAACCCACTTTTTGATATATTAGAGAACTACCTTAATTCGACGAAGACGTCGTGAATCGCGAGTCTAGGTTTCATTTTTAGATCTGGTTTGACTTCGAGACCAGCCTCCACTAAGTTTGCGCTATTAGCGCTAGCGACCGCATCCAGCGGTGACCTTCTATAATGACACAGCACTGAGGGCCGAGAATTACGCGTTTAACGCGCATTTTTAGAACAGCAGGATCAATCGAAGCTTGCAGGGCGGCCTTAGTTTCCTTGGAGTCGCTGTATTTCTGTTTCGCTTGCTCGCAGGGACCGATAACTACGTGCTCGACTCTCTCAAAGACGAAAGACTTGCCTTTGTTTAGAGAGATATTCTTAGACGGAGGCTCCGGTCAAGCGTTATCCAGCTTATTAGTTTGACCGTAGTCGCAAGCAAGGTCAAATACGCGTTGGTGACGGTATTAAAAGTGTCGCACATTTGATTAATCGCTTCGTGGAGTTTATTTTTCCTGTTGGGCTGCTTTGCGTTGGATAGCCGGCTTAATAGAGTGTCGCGGTGTTCGCTAATAGACGCTGTTAGTTCATGTATCTTGAAGTACGTTAGTAGTAGAGAGAGCGAGAGAGAGGGAGAGAGGGGGTCGGGGACAGAGGAGGGGGGGGGGAGAGAAAGAGAGAGAGAGAGAGGGGTGGGGACGGAGGGAGAGAGAGATTAGAGTTTTATTGATGTACATTGTGTTTTACAAAAAGAAAATAAGAAAATTAGATACAAAGAAATACAATAAAAAATAATAAGAATGATATAAATACAAAGAGTAAAGTAGAGCAAATATCGCACAAATGAGTATGAGAAATGAATGAACGAGTATGAAGTATGCATGAGTGTTCAAGTGATTACTTCGAAATCGAAGAGATGTTGATGAAGACAAGATTTGAAATGAGGGATAAGGTGATATTCAGAAGGGATAGAGGGATATGCAAAACTGATATGGAATGAATTTCCCGCAGTATCGGTTTCAAAGGCACGGATATCTAAGGGTTTCATATTACCCCTGACAGAGAGATAGAGATAGACAGATAGAGATGAAGAGAGAAAAGCGCGAACAATTTAAAAAAAAAACTTAAAACAAAACGATAGATCTGATAAGAAGTACGGAACAGTTGTCTACATATGTTCGGTTCGATTCCTCAATTTTTGTCTAGTACACCGCTCAGACTCGTTTGATTGGATCTGAGTAGCATACAGTTGGAGAGGTGATGCACAGTGGGCTTTAAGACCAAAAAAATGCTCGGAAGTCTTGATTTAAGGAGGTTGGCTACCACAAAGAAAATGGTAACATCATTCCAAAAACTTGATATTGTTGTTTGCAGATCGTTTGACAACTCGGTTATGGAATAATTCAACTCTTATACACGGATCCTTATGGAAGTAAGTAAAAACACAAGACACTCAGGATGCGATTCTTTAAAAAAGGTAAGACGAATAAAAAAACTATTTGCAATATAGCAAATATACAGTAGCATGTGTATACGAAATCTGAACGCGACGGACAACGCCGATTCTGAGTACTGCGGCAAAACGTAAACAAACGATCGAGTTCGCAGGCTGCGGGAGGGGGTGCGCGGTGAGAGGAGCGGCGTGCGGGCCGCGAGTGACTTCTCCCCCCTGCCCTGCACGATTTGATCTAGCCAAACTCCTTAGTCGAATTTTGCACGGAAAAAAAAAATCTGAACCAGTAAAACTCTTCGTTTTGAACAACTTGTAAAAAAAATTTAACTCTCCCCACCCTCACACAAGTTTACATGTATTTATAAAAATTAAATGGAAGCCATTTCCGTACTGTCGCGAATACGATATCTTCACCGTTCTATGATGTACGGAAATAATCAAGAATACTTTATGTTGCTCACTATTTTATTATTTCTGAAATTTTTAATATTTCCGGCTCTTAACCCTTCGAGGCCACACTTATTTTTTCGATCGCGGAGCACACGCTGGGTCAATTTGATCGATACTCATTTTTGAATGGCTTTATTTTTGAAATTATCAACTACAGAATTACTAAAAAATTTATTGATAACCGTGAATGTCTCAAGAATGAATTCACATAATTTTTAAGCATAAATATAATATCTTTAGTATCTAAAAAAATTCATAAATAAACAAAAATTTGAAAAAAGTGGTTTTTTTTTATAAATTCATAATTTTTTTCTATTTTCAATACTTTATGCTGAATATTAAGACTTTTATTGTTTAAATATTATATTTGAAGAAAAAAATAGGCCATAGACCATCTGTAAAAAATGGTATTCATTCTGCATGAAATTTTAAATTACCCGCAAAGCACTTAATATTCCCGCAATATTGCCTGAGAATTTCAATGTCACAGCGATATTAAATGAGAGTCGAAATACTGCAGAAATACTCATGCGATGTGTCAAAAGGACTTATAGTACTGTGTAACCTAACCCCGCACTTACTCGCGACGCTCGTGCACTAACCTCACGATGCAAAAAAGGACTACTTAGGGCACGGAAAGGCGTGACAGCGGTTAGGTAGGCAGTGCTATAAAATTGTATACGATACTTGTGACCTAAGGAGCACTCTGCACGGCATGATTACGACCCTCGCTATGCTCGGGCCCTAACTTCACGCCGTGCAAAAAGCTGCTACTTAGATCAGACGTATCGTAATGAACTAATAACATTGCTATATTTCGACAATATCGCACTGATATTCTAAAACTATGAACCAAATTAGAATATCACCGAAATATCGCTAAAATATTCAATAGTGATATCACGCATATTAATATTTCAGTCATATTTCTGTCGTATTTCAAGATTATCAAGCGCAGTGTCTTATTGCTGAAATATTCGTGTGATATTAGATTGAGGTATATCAATAAGTAATATTTAAAGATATTGTGAAAATATTAAAGTACAATACACCTAATCAAAATTTTCAGAAATATTAAAAAAATATAACATTGTGAATTGACTATAATAATACAGCAATATCATTGCTATAATAGCTAGTAATGAATAACACGGTGATATCACCATATATTCAGAAAATATTTCTCTGTCACAACGTTTGAATCACTCTCTCCTATATATCGCAGCAATATTTTCGTGATCATCATTATCGACATATCACGCAGCAATATTAAGAAATATCACTGGAACAGATCTTATCAATATATCTTATATGAATACTCTATATACATAACTAAAAGATTTCAAAATGATGCATTACATCGTAATATTTCGAAGATACTTCTCTTTTACGAAGTCGTACTATTCCTTTTGTCTGTATCGCAGCAATACTTATGTGTGCATGAATAGCGATATAGCGCGCTGCAATATTGAGGAATATCACTAGAATAGATGCAATTAAGATGTCGGATATAAATACTCCAGGACATAACTGACAGATTGCAAAATAATACATTACATCGCAATATTTCATAAATATTTTTCTGTTATTGAGTGTCAATATCCCTTTTGACTGTATCGCAGCAATATTTTCTCATCATTGATTAGTGATGTATCGCGATGCAATATGAATTAATATTACAGAAATAGATCCAATGAGTATTGTTACGAGTGAGCTATCGCAACTTTTAATAATAAAAAAGTGACGGACCCTGGGCTTGAACCAGAGCCACAGACTCGCGAGTCAGTCATGCTATCATCCTAGCCACGGCCGCCACCGCTCGGCTTTCTGCTAATCGGCGTCATATTGTAATTGGACGCCTCGCTTATTTCGTTCTTCTATATTCGTACGTGTATCCACACGTAACACTTCCAAGGCCCAGAAAATCGACGTCCTCGTTGATGAAACCTTCTTTATCGGCACCATATTCGCTGCTCGGACCTCGTGGAACTTCTGTTATCCCAGGGCACAGCGAAATTATTAATGAGACTCTTCTTTATCTCTCGTGGGTTCCGGTGCAGTCTAGCT
>JAPYZO010004443.1:0-11285 GCA_030522905.1 Torymus flavipes | reverse complement strand
GAGAGAGAGAGAGGGAACTTTGCGTTTGATATGCGAAAGCGACCCATTTCGAATCGCCATTATCTCGCGCCCTCTCTCCGTCTCTTTCGCGGAATTAGTAAAAACCGATAGGGCGAAAATAATTTGGAATGCTAACGAGGTTTTATATAATGAGATAGAAAGAGGAAGTTCGGGGCGATGGAAAAGTTGTGGGCGTGGACTGCGGAGTCTTTTTTTTTCATCGCTGACGAGGTGAGGGAAGAGCTAACGAGACAACACCGCAATCTGCGGGCGCGCGGCGATGACTATATGTATGTATGTATACGTGTGTGTTTGTGTGTGTACACGTGTTTGTATACCCGAGATACTTTCTTGGCGGTGGGGCTGACCCTTCGCGATCATGGGGGCTTTATTTTTAGGGACACCGGTCGCGGGGATTACAGCGAGATATAAAAAAAAAGTGAGAGAGAGCGGGGAGCTTTTGTTCGGGATAAAGTTCTTTTTTCGCGGCCAGAGGCGCATGTGTGTATATGTATTGCGTAAATAACAAAGCGGAATGGATGATAAGGATTTTTCGTTGAGGAATTCGGGGAAATAGTGGTGGGATAGGACGTCAAAGGGTCATAGGTAGGTATTCGGATAAACGAATACGTTCTTTTTTTTGTTTCTTTTGTGTGCAGAGAATTTTGTAGAGGTAGGTTCTTTGAATAAAAAAATTATCCTATTAAATTTTATAGGAAAGTTTTGGGCTTGAAATGACGTTATTTGATCTTTTGATACGTTGGATTTCGGTGCTTTATAGATGTCGATTGTTTTACGAAAAATTACAGGGATTTTCCGACGATTTTAAAATTTTGATTAATTTTTAGTACGCACAAAATGACGTAATTAGCAATTCGTAAATATAATTTTAAAACTTATGACTTTTTGTATTATTGTGGAGAGTGCAGAAAAGAAATTACTTTTAATGGTGAAAGAGGTGTGACGCAAGTAGAAATATCAATATTTCATCCAACAGTCGCAGTATTGTAGTAAACCAGGTAATAATGATTTCTTAAACCATTCGTTTTGATACGGCTGAAGCCACGCTTAGGTCCTTAAATTATTCTACGCTAAAATATACTTTGTCAGTATATTCGATTAGTTTATAGAAATTTTCTTCTACAAATAATGATAATATTTGAATTGTACACATGTCACTCAAGTATGACACCAATGAAATTATTACCTACTTTCAATAATCCTATAAAAAATTGATTCCTCTCCCAAAAATAATCTACAATTTTCCCCGCCTCATAAATATCCACTTAAGATGTTACCGCAAACTTCCTCCGACCTAATTATCCCTCACCCATATAACCCTCATTATAACAACTCACCCGTAAGAAAAGCAAATATCCGTGAAAGAAACCGTCAATCGGCGTACCGCGCAAAATCTCTCTCCCTTAATCTACCTCAGCATTTACATATATTTATCCGCGGCCGCGCGCTTGGATTCAATATTTCGCCAGACTAATTATACAAGCTTGCAGCGTAGGCTCTACTCCTCTCGCGTGCCGCGCAAGCGAAACTTCCGCTCGAGTCTCGCTTCGCTGGAAATTCTGGCAAGATCTCCTCGAACCGCGCCCGTCCCGTGTTCAAATATTACACCAATCCCTTCCGGTTTAATGGATTATATATCTATATATATATACGTCGCGAGAGCAAGTATGCTGCTGCAGTCTGCGCGTGGGGCGAGCAATAATTCGCTCTCTCACCGCGCGCGGCGACTCGATCTATATTGCGCTGGCGAGTGTGTATTATGTGTGTGTGTGTGTTTCGAAGAAACAATTCGCGGGAAGAGTCTCGCGGGGAATTGACAGGTAGCAGTGCGAGATTGGAGAGTGTCGTTTTAAGGTCGATACATATAGGGGAGGAGAGAGAAGAGGATAGAGAAGTAAGTGTTTCTGAAGTTTTGATATTTTTGAAATTTCACGATAGCGTGAGATCCAAGTTTTATTGGAAATATATTCGTGGGTGTTTATTCACTTAAGAATTATCCGCGCCGATTGTTCAATGTTATCCACTTTATTAATTCACTGGTCGTTTCTAAAACATCTGGATGACACGCCTTGAATGCGCAATCGTATATGTATATAATGTATTAGCAAAACGGATCGACTCACTCTGCTGTATGATGCGAATGATGTTTATTTTCGCGTAATACGACGTGTCAACTGCACTGACTGATTGCCGGATAAATTCTGAGCACCTCTGACGTCATACTCCGCTGTCGTTCTTTGTGTTACGTGATGGGAAGTCACTGTAATACTGCAGATTTTGCAGTTATAATTTAGCCGTTATAATTCAATTGCAATTCAAAAGACACGGGAAAAATCCCGAATAAGGCGAGTCACAATCAACGTCAAACAAGAGAATTCCGGAGAAGTTTTAAGTTATTCGATCCGCAGGCTTAACTCGGCTTTGCCAACAGCGAATTTCTAGTTCGAACACTTTTTTTCGAGCTCCATTAAAGCTTACGTGCACGAAAGCGAGCTACTTTAATAGCTTCCAAATAACTTAGAATTACATCAATCTTTAACAAAACTGTCTCTCCCCTGGGTGGAAATCTAAAACATTTTATAACTAATAAGTGACTATTTATATTAAAAACTTGCTATAAAATGGGAATTTTTTCTTGTCCAGTCTCTAGGTCCCGGTGAAATGTTTTTTCCCCTATTATTTGACCATTTAATAGATTGAAAAATAAATTGAGTTTCTTGAAGACAAGCCACAAGCTTGTTCTTGAGTATTTTAAAAGTACTGATAAGTTTCTTTAATCTGGAAATGGCAAGTAAAAGGCTTGCTGTTATGACAAGGAGTAAGAAAGACATAATCAGATGGAGAAATAAAAGTTTTGCTAAATAACTCATAGAAGGCCTACAACAAATGATTATTTAGTTAATGTTATTTATTTATCTATTGGAAAGCTAATATCCAATGCCCTTTAGTACTCTTTCATTTACGATAAAGTATTAATCAAATACGAATATTTTGCTGTTACGTAAGAAATAGGCAAATGATGGTCAAAAAATCATTTCATCATAGCTATTAATTAACCAGTTTTACACGCTATTTTCTAACTTCTTGCCCGTCCATTTCATATAGATAAATTTGTATACTATAGGGGATACGTACCCTCTAAAACAATAAAACACCACCTCTCAACTCAACATTAAAATCCTCTTTCCTCCCTTATACCCAAATATAACTCTATAATACTTGCACGCGAACCGCATCACACTCTCGCCCTTTACCGAACGCGCAGCGCGGGTATATACTGGCGATCGAACGCTATTTAAGCATTTATCGAGCCGACGCACACTCGCTTTGTATTCGCGCATATACCCGATCAACACAATTTCCACGAGAGCTTATGAGTGAAAACCGCAGAGTGGATTAACGCGCGGCAGCTCGAGAGAAGGGCAAAAACTTAACGCTGCTGCTGTTGCATGTGCAAGAGAACTTTTCGACGTTATCGGAAATGGACTTTAGCGGGATGGGCCGCAACTACTTATTTTACGGGGTATGAGGTGAGAGTGATGCACCGCTGGGGTCCATTTTCAAGGCAGTAAATGGCCAATTTACTTAGGCGAGGAGGTGGGGAAGAGCTCAAAGTGAAACTCTGTACCGAACTATATTCGTCAGCGTTTAATAGAGTATAATAACGAAATGACCACCGCCACGCTTGCGATCGAGGAAATTTTGAACATAGTGCGCGTTGTGTTCTTTCTGTATTTTTTTTTTTTATTTTTTTTTTATAGTTTTAAGGGAAAAATAATGAGGCTGGATATATATTTTAGTTGCGAACAAAGTGGATTTATCTATGGGAGCAATAAAAATTGAAAACACGCGTCAAAGATATATATCTCGGATGCCGGTGTTGTCCGCACGTCGCTTTTAATCAAATATTTTTCCACTATTACATACGATGAAAAACGCGCGCGTATCAAAAGCGAATTGTCCCTCCGATCGCTCGCATCACGACCGCTCGAATGAAAAACTGAATTACCTCTTAATTTGACGCGGGGCTTTATTGAAAAAATCCAATTGCAAACTGCAAAGCGTCGCGTTATATACGCACACGACGGCGAGTTTATCTCGATTCTCCCACGCAGCGCGAACTTGGTATATTTCACCTAAAGTTCGCATGAATATTCATGCGAAATTTATGTCAATAGCCCGACGCCTCACGCGCGTACGCGTATACATATATATACGTAAAACGGACGAAGCGGCGCGACTCGTCGAAGCGCAAAAAGAGGCCATTTTGCATCGGCTTTTTTCATGTCTGCGTGTCAAAGGTTTACGCGCGAAATTCACGCGCGGTCGGTAGGCGCGAGGTCTTAATTGATATATTGGGTTATCAAAACAGTTTTTGCGCCACATGTGTTACATAGTGTAAGGGTAGTAGTAGTACGCGAAGGCTTCATTGCCGCGGAGTGATATTCAATGAAAGTATTTTATGAAGTTGGATGCAGCCTGATACCGTGTTGTTGATATTTTCAGACCGCTGTGGCTTTTTCTCTTATAGGGGACGGCTGTGGCAATCTGTACTTCCTCTGTGTATGTGTGTGCGTGTGTGAGGGAAAGAGGAGAGTGAATTTTTTAATTAAAATACCATTTATTACGACCGGGTAGAAGATTGAATTTGAATTTGCATTCATTGCGCAGTTTAAACTTTAATCATTTTTATTACTTTGCTTTGGTCTTCGGAGGTATATAAAGGTTTCCCGTAGCCACGACATCATATTTTAATAACAAAATTTTTTTCCCGATCGTGGAATAATGCTCAATTTGTAACGAAAGAAAGATGGCGGAAATATATAAAAGTATATATTGGAATTAAAAAAAAAAGGATTCGTTAATTATTTTATCGATTTGTTAAACAACGCTGCCTATCAAAGCATTCGTAGAACGAATTGAATACTTGCAGTTACGAATGATGGATATGATTGAAGCGAATTCATTTGGTAGTTATATACAAAGTTTTTCAAATTGCAGTTCTCAACAAGAAAGAATAATATTAAATAAATGTAAGAAACTCAAAAGTCATACGTAGGAAAGTTTAGAAATGAATATAAAGTTCGTACTCCTTCTTTTGATAAATGAAATGAAAGAATTACTGAGCGTTTCAAACTCTAATATAAACGTATATCGTTTGAAGAATCGTAATTAAATGTCACAGAAAGTTATATAGCCGTTGATAACTATATACCACTTTAAACATCACGATAAACCCCATGAATAAGCAATACCTTAACATCGACTAATTAATAGAAAATTTGAAACATCGACTAATTAATAGCACTCACCTGCCGGATAAAATCCCGATGCGAGAAGGGCATCCAGAGTGTCGGCAGCCTCATCGAGCTCGCAGCGGTGACTAGAAACCTCGCGGCGGGCCCGCCACCCACGAGCATCGCCAGTACAGTTTTGCCCGCCTTGATCTCGGCACAGAAACGATTGAGCAGCGCCGTCGGATGACTGGTGCTCTCGGGCAGTAGCTGCGGCAGGGGTAGAACGGCGCGCGCCTCGACGTACGCCAGCTCTACGTCAGTGTGGGCGAGCTCGTGGACGGCGTCCTCCCAGGCGCGCTGCACGTCGGTGCGCGCCGGCTGACTCTGGGCGAGGATCACCACCAGGCGCCAGGCGTTCGTCGGCTGCGAGCCGCTGCCCCGCTGACGAGTGCCCACGGCGGCGGCCGTCGCCGCGCCGCCGCTCTTCGCCGAGCGCGCTGTACGGTCCGAGTCCGTCTGGAATACACAGTTGAAGGTGAATGTCTTGTGAGATGAGGGTTGAGAGAGATTAGATTAGATGGTGCTTTATTTAATAGTACATAATATTTATATAGTATAAGTATAATAATAAGCTGAGAGAGTTGCAGCCCTTTACACACATATAATGGTCTAAAAATGGTAGTATTCGCGAAAAAATAAAATAAATTTAAAAATATATAGATATAAAAGAAAACAAACAATAATAACGATGGTAAAATATATTATGTATATTCGAAAATAACAAAGTTACAAATATAAACATGAGAATTCGTATGTTCGTCGCAGCAATAAAAATAACGCAGTATAAACAGTAACTTAAAAAAAAAACATATACAACTCTAGTGGATGATAGTAGGCTATAATTTAAAGGATCTGTGGTAACGTTCCGTAAAAATTTTTGGTATGGTTAAGGGGATATTATAGTCGTACCATTAGATTACCGACTGAGCAATTGACACAGTTTCAAACTTATTAAAAATAAAATACGAATAATCACTAAAAATCAAGAGCACACTGCTCTGTGGTTTTGAACGTTCTATCATCCAGTAAAAGTTTCAAGTAGAAATATCAAGTGGTTTTTGCAAAAACTTTGAATGAAACTGAATTTTGTTTGTTCAAAGTTTTTGCTAAAACCATTTGATATTTCGACTTCAAACTAGAACGTTCAAAACCACAGAGCAATGCGCTTTTGATTTTTGCGATTCTACGTATCTTATTTTTAATTTTTTAATTTTCGTTGGTAGAATAAAGTTACCGCTTTGAGTTGAAATGTATTTTTGTTTACAATTTGAACGCATAATAGCACAGATTTGATAAATTCAGTTCACAAAAAGAGGTTAGATCAGGGTTAAACATTCAAAAGCTTTTGTATCAATTTCATAAAAAGAGTATCTGAGTGTAACGAAACACTTTTTTTCTATTCATTCATGGTTTGCAGATTAATAAAAACAACTCTCATAGCGCTAAAATATATATATATATATTTTTTTTAAGGGATAGTCTGTCAAAATATAAATAAGAAATATTGATACATCACTTTCGTTTGCAGTATTGTTTAAGAAAGTAAAAATGCAACTATTTTTGCACCTAATTCTTATTTCATTTTTATCGATGGCTTATTGAACTATTCAGTGATAATTTTTGAAATATAGTTTGTCGTTTAAAAAGAGTTGAAGAAACGAAGGGTGAATTTCCACAAGAACGGTTACTGTAAATATTAAAAACCGTTTGGAAAAATGAACAATTAGTATATATTCACACAACGCTGCGGTACGCAATTCTATATACACAACGCAAATTTACAAAAACAGAAAAGTAAATAAGAAAATATTGTCATCAGTTTGTTTTAACTAAAAAAAGTCAAATATAGCAAACGCTATGTAGCAAATAATAGCTGTTATTGTCTGTAACGCCATCTGTCCACGTGTCAAATTAACGTTCAATTTGGTCTGCCGAAATGATCGATCAATCATAATTAGTCAATCAGAAAACTTCATCGACCTAATTTCTCAATGGCCAGTGTAAGTAGTAACCACAACTGTTGAAGCATTCCATTATGTGCTGATATCCTTTGAAGAGATGTCAGAGCCATTACACACGTGGCTTATTTTTCATTCTAATCCATAATTTTCCATTTTTTTCAACAATTTTTGTTTGCTTGTTTTTTCAAATAATTTAATATCTAGCGAATGACCGACTTAATTGATGACAATTTAAAACCGAATAACGCCAGAGAAAAGTACTAAAATATCCGTAAATAGGTAAGTGAATATAGCTTGCTCCGACATCCCCTTGAATGCGATAAATGAAAATGTAACGGATTATCAGAATAAAAGAATTTATATATAGTCCTGTCATTAAGCAGCATCGGTCTTTCAATCTTGAACACTTTTGCTGCCGGTTTGTATAGCATTATCAAAAGAATTTCCAAGTCAAAAAATGTTAATTATATGCTTTAACAGGAGTTTTAAACTGTGGAAATGTATATTGTATGAGAGGCAGGAGAGCTTAGAGCGTATTTTTACGCTCTCAAAAGTTAACTCCTCTCTTCAACACTACTACTTGATTTTAAAGGAACTCACAATGGCGGTACTTATCATACAAGATAGTATACGTTAAAAAGCAATTTCTTTTTTTAAACGCCTAATTAATGTTTCATCATGACGGTACGATGGATTTTAATTGAAACGATGCAAAATTGTTGATATTTTATAATAAATTTTGCTCTCGTCTAGCAGCTTTAATATATTATTTATACAAGATAATCTTTTCAAAATGACTTTATAAGGAAATTTCACTACAACATTGCTTGTTAACCTGAATCCACGAAACATTTTCATAAAACTATACGTACACTGCAAGTACATACACTAGAGCGAAATAATGATAATAAAGACGCCGTTAACGCGCGCACCGCGTATTCCATTTCACCTCCCCACTGCAAAGGATAAAACATTTTCTCGTTATGCATTTCCAATATACATTTCGACGCGTGTCTTTTGAATTCAAAAGACGATCGCAGTGCGAAAATGCGTGTTAAAGTCGAAAATTGGAAACGCAAAATAGGGAGGAAATAATATTCAAATCTGCGGCGCGCGCGTCTCGACACAATTATTATTCTCCGTTTCCTCACTTGAAAAGGGTGAAATTTAAATTGCTCTCGCTTCTCCTTTTTCACAGTCGACGGGGGTGGGATGGTAAGTAACGATAACAACCGTCGTGCGAAAGACATGAGCGAAAACGAAACACTCGAGAGAGTCGACGGAGATAAATTATCGAGTGAAAATATTGAATAAACAAGGGGGTTGATTGAGAGGACATTTGAATTTAGCCCGATAAGCTTTATTTGTTGTTTTGCAACGGCTTTGTTCGGCTTTAGCGACGGGAAAAGTATTATTTGAGCAAATAAAAATAAATGTATGCGTGTTCTAATTTCTGAATATTTTTTTTAGACGTACAAAAATAAGAGGTGAAATAAGTTAATAATTTTGTTAATATTTAATAATTAATAATTTTGTTGAAATTCCAGTAGATTAATGACAAACTTTGAAGTTAAATTAGATACTTGGTAAGTTTCCCTGGTAGAAAATAGACCAACTTCGTTGGTCAACATGTTCATCAAATGGAAGCATTTTTACTTAATATTAGCATCGAAATTTAATTAAAACTATTTTAAAGCATCTACAATATAATATTTTCAGATGTATAAATAATTATTTTTCGTCGAAAATAACAAAATAATCATGGTGTGACGTTTTTAATTTAAAAATCGACCAACCGTTCGCCAACCGTTCGTTAGCATTTGTACCAGGGTTAATTTCACAAGAGAAACTGTTTATTCTTAAACTAGACACGAATTGCCAAAATCCGCAAAAAATTAAATACTTACTTCCCTACCTTTTTGCATAAAATATTTTACAAATTCATCCACCGATCAACAAAAAAAAGTTACGACGAAAAAAAAACCCCAAAATCAATCAATCACCACTAAAGAAACCTTATAAATTACCAAGAAAAAAAAAATATCACATCCGACCCCGATTCACTTTTTCCCCTACCTAATCTCTCCTCTACCCTTCGACCCTTTTTTCCAGCACACCTAGCAAACAAAAGCCCCTGAGTATATCTGAATCTAAAGACGTTGCTTAACGATGTTGTCCAAGCGCCCCCTATATAATACACCCACCGACCCGCCACAAAACGGCCGCACACTGACTATATACCCCGGGCATTCTAAGCGCACTGGTCCGCCGACAATTAGGGGATTTCAGCTTAGCAAGCGTAATCTTTCTACGCGGTAAAAACGTCGCCATTAAAAAATTTATCACGCGAGCTACAAAAAGGAAATATATAGGAGAAAACGCGCCTGCAGGCGTGTAAAAACATTTGATCGCTGATAAAACTGTTATACGAGTGTACATATCGGCTCTTTTTATGGGTAACCGTGTGTATACATATATACGTGTATGTATAACTGATGATGTGAGGACTTTTTAGGAACGATTCGTCTTGGGGTTGCAGTCGGGAGTGAAATATCGCGGCGGTATTTTATATTTCGCCGGTGATTTTGGACGACGGCCAAACTTATGCTTCGCCGAGATATGCGGTTAATTGGAACGAATGAGGCATAAATTATAAAAAAGTGACTCCTCCTCCTCCTCTCTTGACGCATGCGGTGATTATTCGCGACTTGTTCGAGTGGTTTGTTTAGAGGATTTTTATTGAGGAGTATGTTATGTACATTTTTTGTAGTGGGGTATAGAAAGGACGATTCTCTTATTTTTAATCTCATTCGCTCGAATGAATTTAAGGTCGCGCACATGTCACGAATGAAATTTCGGAATCTATTTCGGTCAACGCTACGTTCAAGTTTTAAACCTTTAAATACACCAAATGACTTTCACATTTACTTTTACAAATATTATACGGAAAAATAGTAATACCGCGCGTATATATACATGCGTTTTTATTTTAATATTTATCGAGACACTATGTAAATACGAGCATTCACATACACACACACACACACATATATTTTGTATTTCAGCGCGGGTATATATAAAAACTCCCGAGTTTAATGGAAAATCCGTGTATCCGGATCTTTTTATTTCTAGTCTTCGCCTCCGAGTTTCTATATCCGCAGCGTATATATAGATGATAATAAATCCTCCCTGGAAATGACTATATAATCGGAACAGCGAGTTTGTTCTCGATTTCCATCGCCGTATGCATTTTAATCTCGAAAAAACCCATTCGAGCCAAGTAATTAACAAATTAATAATAATAAAAAAATTCATTTAATTTAAAAAAAAAAAAAATAATTATACTTATTTTTAGTTGTTACACTTTGGACGAAAAACAACGAGATCGAACTCGCGGCAAAGTTCTCGCGCGCACAATGGAGAGCTAATGCAAATTATACCCGGCCAGCGCGATACAATGGTATCAGCGAACTTTGAAATTCCGAGCTCACTCAACCGCCGCCCCGGTCCCTATATATACATAAAGACGCGGCAATAAAAACTTTATCAACCCGCGCCATTATCACCCTCCCCGAGAGGTAACTATACCGGCGCCGCCACCCCGATAATCCGATACTTCTCACCCCCTAATTCTTACCGTAACTCCCATAACTATATACACTCGGGTGTCGTTTATCGCGGCGATTCCAGTACCACTTGGACGATTCAATTTTCCAACACGCCAGTGCGTGGTTATCTCTAACTTTCCGCTCGGAAATTTCACCTATATTATATGTATTTTCATTTTTTTCTTTTGGTCTGTCTTGTCGATCGATAGAGCAACAGACACTGCAGGCGAGAGGTAGGAGGGGGAGCTTCTTGAAACTTGCGCGCGGCACTTCCGGTATTGTTTTAATCCGCGGCGACGGTGCACAAAGGAACAATAAGCGCTAGACTGTCGGTGCACGAGGCGCGGGATTAGGCTGGGTGCGGAAATTTTCGATCAATATTGGGGTTTCGAAGAATG
>JAPYZO010004442.1:0-11287 GCA_030522905.1 Torymus flavipes | reverse complement strand
TGTATCTGTCTCGAAAAAGAACCATCACGAGAAAAAAGTAAAAAAAAAGCCAGCCAGCTGCAATCGGGTCAGCGGCGTATAATTTCCTTCCTCGAAGTGCCTGCAGAAGAGACATCAAGGCCAGGCGGCGACGGCGCATTCCAACGGGAGACAAGATATACGTGCAGATATCGACAGATGCGAGAGAGAGAGAGAGAAAGCGGTCGCCGCGCGACATTTTTAAAAGCCGCAGATGCAGGAGACAGCAATCGATATATGTATACATATATGTGTAATGTAAAATGTGTACCTGTCCCGACTACGATGACATCGTATTCGGTCGGCAGGTCGTCCTCCATGGCTGCTGCTGCTGCTGTCTGGCTGACTGGCTATATATGACTGCTACTCTACTCGCGCACACCACCACCTCCGGCTGCCGCGAGAAACGTGAGGACGACAACTGCCTGCGTTTATAGTACTCTGCGAGACTGCGACGACGTAAGTGCGAGCGTGTGATGTATCAGTTATTCATCGTCGCGCTCGGACGACGTAAGGAGAGTGTCTCCGGACAATCCGGGCGTATATAGGTACACGCTCGTATCTACGCTATATAATATGCTCTCTCTCTTGCTCTCCTCGCAGTACTGCGCCGCCTTCTATATTATCTGCCTCCTGTGTGCCGTGTGCGTGCGCGGTGCGCGCGGCAGCATAGCAGCTCTCGCTGTTCCCGTCGCGGAAGGTGGCGTTGCCGCCGCCGCCACCGTCGTCACAGTTTTTTTGCGCGATATAGCGCTTGTAGTATAGGTTCAGTACTATTATAATTGTACAAGTAGTGGTATAGTATAGAGAAAGAATAGGAGAGCGGGGAAATTCGGTTGCCGAGCGGTGCCCCCGCCGCCGCCGCCGCTGGCTTCGCCATATGGCCAGCTGTTATATTGCCGCGAGAGCGAATACTTATTACTTAGCCGAATGCCTTTCTTTTTGGCGTGCACAATGATAATATTGTTGCGTTCCACGAGAATAGCAACAGCAGGTAGCGTTATGTATAGAGGCATATTGCCTGAGAGGCACGGCTTTGAAGTTGAGTGGCGAAATAGGTTGAGCAGTTCTATTGCGAATTGGGTTTTTTCGGTTGACAAATTTTTGTTTTTTTTTTACATTTTTTGTTAGAGGAAGGGGGTAGTTTTTACGTTATTTGAAAGTTAAAATGATTATTTTGCTGGTCGAGTTGGACACGCAATATTATTGTAATAAGGAAAAGTATATTATGTATAACGGCATATGTTAATTACGCAATAGTAGTCTGTAAGAATAAAAACGATAGTTCATACCCATATATATAGTTTAAAGCGTCGCAATTACGTTAGAGAAACAAAAACTATAACGCAATAAGGAAAATATATGTTGAGCGCGTATTTAGCGAAATGCCTATTATGATAGCGGATTCTCAGAAAATCGATCAATTAGATGTTTTTTCAAACACTGCTTATAGTTTAACGAGCTTCTCGTTATTGCAAGCGGAATATATTATACTTATAAGCGGCAATGCGCGTGTCATTATAACCGCGGCGAAGTATTATCATTTTAGCGGCGAACGGCTCGAATGTACAGGCCTGTGTATCTGTGTCTGCCCCTCAAGGCAAATACCACATTGACGTCAGGAAGTGTATTAAGATGAGGTCTCGTATTTTTCGTACAGGCGAAACCTAAACATTCCGCGAGGAAATTCTAAAGTATTGCTTAAGAGGAACGTACTTATATATATATATATATATATATATATAATGTTTATTTCAGCTGGAGGTGAAAATAGAAAATGTAGGTAGGTAGTCGGCGAGATTTTTTTTTTTTTGCGGAGCGGAATGTGTATGCGGTACTTTCTCAAATAGATTTACAGTGAAATTTAAATTTAATATCGTTTCTAGGTACGACGGGCGCTTTTTAATTTTCTCTTTTGGAGTAACAATGAAAAAGTATTTAATTATTGCCGTTATCTAAAATTTAATTTTGCTGTAATCAAGGATCAAGTTTCACTTACTTATGTAACACGAAATTTCGTAAAAATTAGTCGGTGAGTTTTACTACGTAATTGGAGTATTTTAATTGTGAAATAACGGTGCAGAAAATAATATCTAATGATTTTGGTATGGTAAATGATATCGCTGATCAAATGTTTTAAATTCTTTTTTAATCAAAAATTCCCTCAAGAAATATATTGACAATTGCTAGTTAAAATGCACTCAAGTATGAGATAAATAACCAGTTACAGTAATATCATTTTAAAAGATCAAATTCATTCAAAAAAAAAGACAGCCATTTATTCTGACATAAACATTATATTGAAAATAAATATAAGTCAAAAGAAAAGAACGCTTATCACTTCCGAATGTAAAAATAACCAACTAAGAAAAGAAACAATTCTCGAATGCAACAATTCTGTAAAAGTAGATAAATTACATTAACACTCTTCCCCCGTCTCAAGAGTGCGTCACTCGGCGCCTTGGAAGCGGCGCAGGCTGCAAGGCCCCCCGCATCACAAAGACGTCCAAATAAACAAGAAGAAAAAGCAACAGCGGCCGCTCCAAGTTTCCGGTTAAACTCAAATGCTCCTTTTCACCCTGACACACGGCGAGTTGCACTTTTTTCCGTGTAAGTCAGATAGCTATCATGAAATTAAAACGGTTTTCGCTGAATAATTTATGACGCGGGCTATTTTTTTATGCAGGAGCTTTTCGCACCCGCATTAATGGATTTGGAGTCGGAAAGGTATAATTTGATCGACGTTGTGTATATATAGGTTTAACATTAGACTTATTTATTTAGTTTGTACAATAAATAAAGCAATTTACACAGTAACATAATTAATCGTAACTTATTATTATTTATATTGTCAACCAAGCGTTTCGAGTGCTTCATAATGATGGCGTGTATGCATTATTTATCAATATAATTAACATAAGTGTACATTATATGCGCATAGTAGATACTTTTATCGCTCAAAGTAGCAGAAGCAATCAGATGCGGCAATTCATTTAACAGTTCAACTTGATACGTGTATACAATTATTTAACTATTATTTCTTTCTGTTTATTAATATATAATTAACAATATTATTGGATAAAACAGTCATTGCTCGTTGTTTGAAATTGTTTAGGAAATGATGTGAAATCTTGAAAGACGAACCACTTCAAACTCGAAATGACAAATCACAGGTACAAAACTAGAGTTGTAAACGGAACCGGAATACGAGTTCCAAGTTCTGATATAACCTCCGAAAAAAAATAGAGGAGAAAGGATGATTGATGTGCCAATTGGTGTGTATTTTACAATCCCGTTAAATTCTCGGATGCCGACAAATGATTTTTTCTTGGGCACTTGCCTACAGTAGCGTACTCTTACGTGAAAAATTCGCGTAGAGTGAAAGCACAAAGTGAAACGTCCAATCGATAATGATCATTTTGAGAAAAATTTTTAACTTAAGTTTTTTTTTTTATTTCAGCCATCATTTTTTAAACTTTGTAAGTATCGTTTTTATTTTTTTCATCGGTAAAGTTAGAGTTTTAAACAAGTACGAATTAATTTGTGACCAAAATATAACTTTTGTTATTGGTTTTTGATGCAATTTGCTTTATAGTACCTAATTCACATTATAAAGATTGGTATACATATAAAAGAGTAAAACTATGCCTAAGTTCGCACTTAATCTAACTGTATATACGTAATTAGCATATACATTAGTAAATGATCATTTTTCGAAATTTATATTGCGATAAAACGCTTTTGAGGACATGTCATTTTGAAATTCTTTATACAAATGGCAGTATAAACTTTTGTCTATTGAAAATGCTTAACGAATATTAATTTTTTGCACAATCCAAAAATTGATATAAAATGATTTTAAATAAAAAATACTCGAGGTTTAATCTGTTCTTAAGTCATAATTAAAAAATATCATTTATTCATTTGATGGTTGAAAAATACACCAATAAATACTATTATTTACAATGACATTTATATTACAATCACGTTTATTCTTTATATTACTATCAGTTTATCATCACAAATATATCAACCACGAATAATCTTGAAAAATGATGTACGAAATTTTCAAAGTATGTTAATTTATTATTATTATTTTTAGTCAAAAAAGAGTCGAAAAAGATTATTCTATAAAAATGATTCCGACCGCAAAACATCGTTACATACATTGCCGATCTCGACTATATCATTTATGTTTCAACACATTAAAAAAAATGCGAAGCGCAATCGGCCGGCAAATTTAGCGCGAACTCACTCGATGCTTTCCTGCACAAGTGGATCGAAAAATGAATTTAACGCTCCTTTTTGGTTACATTTCAATTTTGCTAAAGCGCAAAATGCCTCTCGCGTGTTCGGGAAAAAGTAAACCAATCGCTCAATTTCTTCGATGCAGTGTCTCTTTTTCACACACACACATACACACATACACAAACTTCCTCTCACTAGCGTCTATCGCACTCTCTTGCTCTCTTTCTCGCTCCAACACTCGCAAACTTTACGAACGTACACACAGAGAAATGATTGACCTCGATTCTCCTTGCACTCAAGTAACGAGAGATTCAAACCAATCTCGTTGTGCATTTTTTGCGATCATCGCATCCGTTCTCGATTGCCATTGTTAACTATTAGAAAATTCTCTTATAATACTGAAGATGATGAATCGACATGTGAAGAATGAAATTATCTATGTATACGCTGTTGACATTTGCATTCTGTTGCGATATCCGTTGTCATGTGCGAAAGTTGAACTATTAATTATTATTGTAAATAAAGCATAACAATTCTTGTCCTCTTTAAATTATAATAAATATGTATAAAAAGAAATTAAACTTCTAAGTTTAAAAAATAGCATTTTTGCCTCTGTTAAATGCAAATAACGACTAAAATCTTGTCAGATCAGTGTTTTGTCTGAGCGAATAATCAGACTTAACGTCTGAAACATTTCAGAATGATTATCATTCTTTTTTAACTTCAAACAGAGCCTTCGTTTGGCTCTGAAAAATACTTCATTTAATTGACAATAATCTTTCGATTCGAATTGCTGACACACAATTCCACTGTACGCATGCAAAGTTCGTCATGGATAGAAATTTGTTCAATCGTATTTCCTTATGAAATCAACGACGTGATCATAAAGAAGAGACTTCGCATCTCTGCCCCAAAGGAAATCGATGTGATTAAATTTCGAATATTCAATCTTATGCTTTAAAGCAACGTTCGGTAAGTTATCGACTAGCATTTGAACGTCTTTTGGATGTGTAAGGAAGTCATTTTCGCCATAGAACACAGCTACAGGAACCTTTACTCTCTCCAAACAGTACTTTGGAGGCTGGGTGCTACCATAGAGCTTCAAATTTTTCGTCGGGCCGTAGTCAAACTTTCGGAAAGAGCCTGGAACACCTGTTTTATTTGTAATGAATTTTAGATTAATAATAACCCATGATGGATAAATAAATTATTGAGAATCTATAAAATATATCTTACCAGTAACAATTGTTTGACTGTAATGTATAATTTGTTTTGCAGATGAGCCTCCAGGAAAGTGACCAAAAATAAGAGGTAACATAGATTTATCTAATTGGTTACTGCCAAAACCAGCAACCAGGTAAAACCAGCCACTGTAAAAGCTTTTGGTTAATTGACCTGGTGAATTTCGGTATAACGTTCCCAAAGCTTTAGCTTGTAGCCTGTTTCGTGGAAACCACTGGTTTATATTACAGTACAACGATCCCCACTAAAAAAAATATACATGATTCATTAATTATCATGTAATAATAAAATTTATTGATTTATGCACTTAAATGTTTTTTATCAAACTTACTTCCATAAGAATGTAGAATCGAACTAATACATTAATTAAGGGGCTACGTTGATTACAAAGAAATGCAATAGGAGCCATGCTCACCATTGCCTTAACTTTATCATTATATTCAGGTCTCTCACTGCACATCACATAAAAACTTGTAGTCCCTTGACTATAGCCCATATATTGTAATTTTGTTTGATGAGTCTTTTCTAAAACATAGTCTATCATTGCTGGTACATCATAATACCCTATTTCATGCCAACTGTAAAGAAATTAAAAATATTAGTTTAATGAATTCTATTAAATCAAAAATTTAAATTCAATTGACATTTCATACCTGAAATCCCAAAATTCTCTATTTTTTGTGGTATATTTTTTATGGCATTGTGAATATGTATTTCCTCTCACATTTGCTAACCATACATCATATCCGCAGTCACATAAAACATAAGCTGTAAAAAATATGGAAATATATTTAAAATTTTCTGATATAATATTGCAAACATTATTATTTATTTTAACGAATAAAAAAAAATGTTTTAAAATAAAAACAAAATTTTCAAACGTAAAATTATAAAAATTGTTTCTATATACTAACCAAGAGCTTTCTGCGGTCCAAGTAATACCCAGTCTGCTGAACTTGACAGTAATCCATGATTTATTAGTATAGGAGGCTTGACCTTAGGGATATTAGAATCTTCTTCTGTGATCTGCAAATCTAACGTTTCTGACAGTTTTGAACCATTTTCCGTCTCGAGAAGTTCTGATATTTTATCATTACAATTTTCCGTAGGAGTTTTTTCTGAATTGGTCGTTTGAGGTTTTTTCACTACTCTATGTAATTCCAGTCTATAACCATCTTCTGTCCAAACGTGATGAGTCTCAGCAATATATCCGTGTTTTGTTATCAGTTCAGGCTGTAAAGAAATATCAAAATGTCATTCATTGTAATAAATTAATCTCATTCATTGATTACAAATAAAATTTTAAGTAAAATACATCATAATATAGGCACTTGTTTATAATTATACCAACTGCGTCAGTCCTGATATTATTGTGCTAATATTATCGTTAAAAGAAAATGAAGGATTTTATCATTTTAACAAAGTATTAACAGTTGCCCTTTTTTTTTATTTTATTAAAGATATAATTAAAAAAGTGTTCAAATTAAACATTTAATAACAATAATTTCAATTTCAATAAAATAAAGTGAATGACTTTATTAAATAAATTCTGAATTGTCTGTAATTAAACAATAAATGAAAATGTTAATAGCACTTATTTATTAATCATTATTATTATTCAATATTGAGATTTAAGATGTTTTTAATACATTATTTTTTACACAAGTTTTTCCATAGCAATGGGAATAAAATTTTTTTCAATTTAAATATTTAAAACTATTTAATTTAGACTATTTAGCACAAAAATGAATTGTTATACTAAGAAAATTATTAATAGTATTAATATTTCTTTAATATTTTTAATTAAAAATTAAACAAATTATTACTACTTTTTCTTTGACCACTTAATAATATTTTGTAATCAATAAAAAAAAAAAAACCCCACATAAACAAATTAATATTTTTGATAATTATTAACTAATTAGTAAATTTACATAACTACTTTGAGGAAACAAAGGCCATAATACTATTGTCAGTGGGCCTTTGTTCTACTAAAGCATTTTTAAGCATGCCGCTCCTATCATCTAGAGATACCAAAACACTCTTACACTGCTAGCATTGACAATTACGTTATGTAGATGCAACAATGTTATGATAGCAGCTATCAACTACTAAATGGCCCATCATCTCTTCCCCATTAAAGTGAAAACTACACGATAGCTCGTACCTAAAAACAATCACCTTCAACCACTATATACTTCAATATACTCACTCTAAGGCTTTAAAAAAAAAGAAAAACAGCCAACCACACTTGCACACAAAAAAAAGACAGCTTCACATACAGCCGCTCGAAGCGCAATATTGTTTTTGCTCGGACAACAACAGCGTGGCAATCTATTTACCGAGAAAAGTTAATTTATGTCTCGGTTTTTTATACTCTCCCGCGCCAGCAGCGTGTACTTATCTTGAAAATGAATTATTGTATTACGCGCTTCTGCGCGCGCGGGGCGCACATCGTGTCGGAACTTTGGAAGGCGCATGCCGCATTAAAACAACGTATTATAACTATATCTCCCGCATGCGCAATACAATGATTGCGTTACTTCTCGCGCTTTCACGACAATTATGTCTATAATCATAAACGCAATTACATATACGTACATACCGAAATGTCGAAAATACCTCCCCAGTATTCCAGCGTAATCTCGCCGATAGAATTTCCTCATGATGTGCAAGCGAGCCCCTTAAACTCCCTTACCCTCAGCACACCGAGCATCCCTTGCATGCTTTCTCCCCCCCCACCCCCAACAAAAAAAACACGATCCGAACCCTAACAACCTAACCACCCCCGTGTGTTTAGAAGACACAGGCATGAATCATCATGAAATCCAACCGGAACAACACTCCAATAAACACTATATAAATAATATGAAAATACACGCACCGTGGTCATGTGAACCTCCTCATCGTGGTTCATGATATGCCGGTCGGGTGGCTTGCCGCCGTTGTGACAGAGCTCGGCGATCCTCTTTTCCTCCACGATAGCCTCAGGGGGCCTTTGGCCCCCGTCGTTTCCGCTGTAACCAAGAAGGACGCTGGAGAGGATCCTCAGCGGGGGAAAGACGTGCGCCCGCGACAAGAGCGACAGCAGCAGCCCTGATGCCGTTTCGGGGCCGTTTCTATCCACGGTGACTCAAAAACACTCCCGTCTTGCGTTTGTAAAGTGCCTCGCACGCACTGAGGCAGGCGCGCGTACAGGCAACTTTCTTCGCGCGAGGTGAAAACTGGCTGTAAGTGTATACAAGTATACAGATGACGAGTTTTCACAAGACGAGAAATGAACGCACTGAACTGACAACGACCAACAACGTTGGACTTGTGTATGGAAGACACTGCACACGCGCAGCTGCGCCTCGGAAATCACGCTGCGAGCACTGGTACTTCGTAGTAGCTATATAGATACTTAGCAAGTGGTATATCTCACAGAGAGTACAAGAACTTTTGTACACCACAGCCGCGCGCTACGACAACACTGACTGACGGAGCGCGCGCTCGCTTGATGGCATCAGCCACAGCGAGCCGCCGCCGCCGCCGCCGCAGCCGAGCCTCTCACTAGTAGTAGTATGCGTCATATTAAGCTATGAGTGGCGCCACCAAGCGGACAGTAAAAAAGCTCTTCAGAGCCAACCAAAGCATTTTGAAGCGAAGGTAGTGCGTATTTGGGTATACGAGGCTCGCAGAAAAACAATAAAGATGAGAAATCATTAGGTACATATTTATAAATGTTGGGTAGTTGATTGTGATTATCTATAATTCTACCAACAGTGGATTAAAGTTTCATTTATTTTCTTGTTAATAGGCCAGTGAACGCAGTTCTGGAAATCGACTTTTTCGAAAGGAATGGCTGCATTTTTGATATTTGGTAAAACACCCCGTTTCAAATTGATGGTCAAGAATGTACAGCCGAGTCCAGCCATAATTTGATGAAAAACCGTCCCCGAAAATGGATTTTCGCTTATAACTCAGGAACGATAAGAGATGTGGAAAAAAGTTCGAAGCAAAAGTTATAGAGCGTGAAATTTTAAATAAGAATGACCTGTCACTTTTGGTATTTGATAAAATGAAGCTTAAAATAAGCATGCAAAAGTTACTTATTTAACTATGAGCGTCCGAAAGGGAAACTCAGTCCACGCGGGATCGAATGTCAATGCAGTAGCGAGCGACGAGTTTGCAACTTCTGCGTGCTTTTTTCAAGCTTCTTTTTATAAAATGCAAAAAGTGATAGATTTTTCTTATGTAAAATTTCCCGTTCTACAACTTTTGTTTGGAAATTTTTTCGATATTTCTTATCGTTCCTGCGGTATAAACGAAAAACCGTTTTCGAGGGTAGTTTTTGGCCAAATAAGGGGCGAACCCGGTGTTTCTGAAAGCTGCATTTTTGACGATCGTTTTTAAACGGTGCGTTTTACCAAATATCAAAAATGCAGCCATCCCCTAAAAAAAACTCGATTTCCAGACCTTTGTTGATCAGCCTATCAACAAGGAAATAAGCGATTGTCGGTAGAATTATAATCAAAATCAACTACCCAACATTTCTAAATGTGTATCTTATCTTTTCTCATCTTTAATGTTTTTCTGCGAACCTCATCATATACGCAATAAATATATATCATCTCCGTTCAAACTCTTGGTCGGAGTCTGAAGAGCTTCGTTGCCGTCCACTTGGCGGCGCTACATACCCCTCGCTTAACATGATGACATTCGCCAGGAATATATATTCACCAGCTGGTGGGAGAAACACACCCACACATAGGCACGCGCACGCTCTACCGTATAATATATATGAACGACGCACGTGTTTACGCTGCGGTGGAGATGGGGAAATGGATCGATGCGACTGTGTGCGTGTGTATACCTATATGTGCTGTTGCTTCGGCTCGAGCTAAAGCAGAGACAAAGAGAGCGGCGAGAGTGGGAGCGGAGTAGAGCGAGCTTATTTGTGAGCGGCCGAGGCGAGCCTCCAACCTTTATCCGCGTCGTACATAAGGTTGACGCGTGTATATATATATGTATATACGTTACGTATGTATGCATATATACATACGTGATAGACGATATATATGCGTATCAGCGTATATAGCTCCCGGCTGGTTTAGGCAACCAACGCCGGAAAATTTGTGTGCCCGCCGGGCAATATACATATATATATGTGATCGTACCATCGTACGATGCTTACGTAGTAGGGCTAGAGCTCTATTCATAGGTCGAGAGCGGAGGCTCACGCGATAGAAAAAGACAGATGTATGTGTATACGCACATATAGGTATCCAAAAGCAAGCGCTATGATGCGGCGTGTGCAGATGTTCTAGAACTTTTCTTCCGAGGCTTTATTACGGCGCGCGAGGGGTAACGGGGGAACCTATAACAAGGGGTGAGAAAGGGAAAGTCGCTTGGCGGATGCGATGCTATCCCCATACTTATGCGACGACCTTGCGCGCACTCCTGCAGTAGCGTGGGGTGTGAATTTTCTTCTCCGCCGTATGGTACACACGGCGCCTTTTTTTAAAGCTGTTTCGCTAGTTCGGAGTTTGTATAAATATGCGAGTGGTTGTCGGTAGATTCACACTACGCGTTACATAACGATCTTTCAGGCAAAGATATACATATGTATACTTAGTTAAGTATCGCCGAAATACCGAGCTGCTCTTGAGACAAATTGAATTAGCACATGAGCGAAGCGAAGACGCTCCTGATGCTATGTATGACATATGATTTTGAGAGTGGAGGGAAACACGAGGGAGTGGGTCATACACGCGATGCGCATCACGGACGTTTATGT
>JAPYZO010004441.1:0-11287 GCA_030522905.1 Torymus flavipes | reverse complement strand
TCTCTCTCTCTCTCTCTCTCTCTCTCTCTCTCTCTCTCTCTCTCTCTCTCTCTCTCTCTCTCTCTCTCTCTCTCTCTCTCTCTCTCTCTCTCTCCCAGTCTCGCGCTATGCTATGTCTATATCTCCGCGTTCCCCTCTTACGATGGCCGTATACAGCATGCAGGCTGCTGCATAGCCTTCTCTCCCTCTCACTCACTCTAGCGTCGCTGCGCTGTCCCTCGCTCTCTCATACATACAACGAGCGGCTGCTGTCCAGCGTGCATGCTGTCCCTGCCGTTTCGCTATCTCTCTCGCTTGTATAAGCGCCGCTGCGCTGTCTCTCTCTATCATACATACACGCGGGCGGCTACTGTACGGCGTGCAGGCTGCTGCTAGCCGTGACACTCTCTCTCACACACACACATGAGCGCCGCTGTGCTGTCTCTCTCGCTCTCTCGTACCCGGTGCCTCGTGACCGTCACGCAGCATTTCGCCGGCGTCCTCATAGTCGTCAGCTAGCTGCATTCAAAACATGGCGGCCCAGCGTACATGGGCGTGCATACATCCGGCGCACAGTTTTATTTATTTTAAAAAATTTTTTAAAATATCTATATTTTCCAAAAAAAAATATTTTTCTAGCTGTCACGGTTCTTTTGTTATTAACAAAACAGTAAAACCTGAAAATTTTAAAAAATGAGTTTTGTATGTCCAACTATTACAAGTGTAAAATTGTCTTAACCGCTTCAAAATTTATAGTGGACGTAGATCTTGGATAGCTCTCGGCTTAGTTCTTCGATCAAAAAGATTGGTTCATAAATTTCAGAGATATTTGCGGTTAAAATTATTTTAGCCTTTTTTTTCAAATCGCAATTTCTCGAGAACGGCTTTATCAATATGAATTGGATAAGAAGCATTTGGAGGAGAATTAATATACCTATATTTTCTAAAAAAAATATTCTAGCTATCATAAAGTTCGTGTAAAAAAAAATATTCTAGCTATTCATAAGTATTTGAGGTTAAAAGTTTTTTAGCCTTTTTTTCAAATCGTAATTTCTCGAGAACTGCTCTATGTATCTGAATCGGATGGATGGAATTCGAAAGAGACTTAATTATAGAATTAATTAAAGGAATTAGCAAATTAAGGTTGAGGAAACCATGGGCCAATGAATTGGCAGCGGTTTTTTTATTTTTTCTAACTGTCACTGGCTTCCGCCACCGCCTTGACACTAAATGCATTTTTTACATTGTATAATAAACCAATTATTTATTTATCAAAACACATATATATTAATAAAAAGGCTTCTGCTCCAACAGACAGTATTTTAAAATACAATGTTTACATGTATGAACCGTGTTATTATCACGAATATAGATAGCAAACTCTTGATAGAAAATACGTATCGTGTTAGTTTATGGCCTTGGGTTCTGAGACACCCTTATTATGCAATCACGCATGCTTTATAGAAAATTCCGCCCAGATGACTGTTTCAGATTTAAGAAATGGTAAAAATACTATATACTTCATGTTCGAACAGTAGAATGTAAAAAAGGATAGAATAAATGAGAGAAATTAGAAAATTAGTAAATTTAGCAATTTGATAGTTACTATCATTTTTATTTAATTTTGAAAGAATAAGTACAAAAAAAATTTTTCTCATAAACCACTTTCTTTTTCTGTTTCTAGAGATGTCATTAAACAAAATTCCGTGAAAAAAAAATTCGATTTTTTCGAAAGAGAGTTCTATCGGTGAAAGAATTAACACACAGAATATTTAGTACTATTCGAAATTGGTACAAAAATGACTCAGTTCAAATTTCAGAAGCCGAACGAGCTTCTAAAAAACGATATCGATGTTTTTATTTTTAGCTGATTAACACGGGTTTTTATGGAAAATCACAATTTGGCCGTATACATTTACTAATTACGAAGAAGTTAACACACAGATGTTTTTCAAGTATTTGTAATGTAAGACAAATATTCAACGAATATTTATAGCTTCCAATGATTATGATTGCGAGCATTTAGCATTACAAAAAAATTAATGAATACTAAAGTATTACGTTTCTTACGACTTGATCACCATCATATGTGAGACGCATTTTTAGGTTAGCGCGCGCGCATTTCAGAACGACCTCTATTCGAAAAATAGTTTAAATGGCATTACTTTTTATCATTTTATGTAAATTAGGTGAATAATTTACATAATAAATAACTAAAGAGTGCCAGGAAGAAAGGGTATATTTCTGTATAACTATAGACGACAGGCTCCAGCAACTGCGCAGTGCGCAGTGCGCACTACCTGTGCACTACCTGCGCACAATCTTGTCATATCTCGCACCGAGTAAGTCAAGCAGAAACCGAAATATTCTTTGACTGGCGTAGTACCGATAGAACTCCCTTATTGTAGAATCGAAGCTGCAGCGACGATATGACTAGCAAGCTAGCACGAGCGAGCGCGGTATCCATCTTCTTGCCAACTACTCTTACAAGTGACAAGCGAAAAAAAAATAATTTCCCAGATAGCATTTTTCCTGATGTTAGCGAGATGGCATCTGTTGCATGCATTTACAATGTTGCTTTTTTTCAACCACTGATAAGAATTTTTCCATCCGTCTTACAGTCTTATAAATTAAATTAATTAATATTAGTGGCAGTCAGATTGCCTTTGTTTATAATCACCCTCGTAGAATCTGAAATAAAAACTTAATTGAAACCTGGAAAGAACTATTGTTAGCAAAGGACAATCTGACTCCCACCCACCACCAAGTTGCCCAACGTTTCGAGCCCGCTCCGGCTCCTCTTCAAGGACTGAAATGAAACCCGCGGTACACCTCCTTATATACCCCATACCGCCTTCTTTTCTTTTATCCCCAACACTATCCACATTCCCCTCTCTAACAACCAATTTTAACCCTTTGAACCACACATTCTTCTATTAGGAGTTATTCGCTGAAAATTGGTATACAAGTGTTTTTGGGGTCGCTGATTACGAATCTGATGTCAGAATCATAAAAAGGCGTATCCAAGATGACGGTTTCAAGATGGTGGATATTTATTCTCCCGTCTATGAGCTTAAACCTTGTGAAGGTCTCCATAGGAAGGTTCCTGGGTGCACTGATTACAAATCTGATCTTCCATCGTGTCAGCCCAAATCTTCGCTCCGTAAAGGAGTATAGAGTTGGTCGTTGCCATGAGAAGTTTTCTCTTGGATGTCCACGGACCTTCTACGTTGCACATTCACCTGCTTAGCGCTGCTATATGTGCTTTCGTATTTGCCTTTACTTCCCTGATATGGAGCCAAAAGCAAAGTTTTGAGTCTAGGATAACCCCTACATACTTCGCAGTTGGTCTAGTAGTAACTAACTCAGATTCTACGAACATTCGTAGTATTTTAGGGATTGCTTTACGTATCAATACCTCGGTCTTCACCAGCGCAAGACTGAGTCCATGCTCTGCCATACACCTTGTCACTCGTCTCGATGATGAGTTCGCGATCCCGAAAGTAATCCTCTTCTACACGTACTATATAGAGTGAAACCCCGAAGTTTTTCAGCGCTGTGAGTAAATCTGCCCAGCACGCTAAGTTAAATGCATTTTTAACGTCCAGCGTTGCTACCAACATCAATGGTCGCACCTCGTGACTTCGTTCTCTTGATCACTCCACCGCGGTCGCGGTAACCGATCGTATCGCGCCTATCGTCGAAAACCCCTTTCTGAATCTATACTGATTTTCCGATAAACCCCCTGACTGTTGTATCGCGTTTTGAATTCTACTCCTTAGTAGCGCCTCCATACCCTTGCCGATCATGTCTAATAGGCTAAACAGCCGAGTCCCTCTTTCTCTTACTAATAAGAACAAGTCTTGATCTTTTCCAACGACTGTTAAAAATGCCTTCCCTAAGTGATTTCACTACTTGCTTATGTTTGATTTGCATCAAATAATCAAAGTAAGGATATTAACTATATTGGTTAGAAATTGTACATTATGCACCAAGGACGCAAAATAAAGAATAAAGAAAAACCTATCAATGCTCGATTCCGTGCTCGGATAGTAGTGAAATACTAAATGTATTACATTGCCTTACATTTAGTATTTCACGGCCTCTATACGGGACGAGAAAATTCATTTTTCTGCTTGAGGACAAAAAATATTCTTTTATTCGTAAAGAGTGCTTACTGAAATGATGAATTTAAAAAAATAGCGATCTAGAAAAATCATGTTCTGATACTAATAGTTAATAATTCATGATGACAAATTTGTAAGATTGAATATAACTATTTTATAGATTACAGAAATAACTTGTACTTGCCTTATTTAATACTTGTATAAAAAGTTTTATGGTTGCTTTCTTTAAATTTTACTTAAATTCATCTATTATTATTTCGAAAAAATGTTATTTCTTTGATTGTTATTTAATAGACGAGGGGGCAAAAAATAATATTTGTAACGATAATAGTGCTTCATGTTCTTAAAGATATAAGTTGCTGCAGAGCACACAAAAAAATTATACTTTCTCTTTCAAGGTAACATTTTTCAATCATTCCATAGATCTCACAAAATAGATTTTCAGTTTATTAAAAAAAATTACTTCTGTTAATAATTGTCATGTGAAAATACGTATACAGTTCCTAAGCCCTGCAAAATATGATTCTTCAAATTTTATCTTGTATGTTTTACAATCAATGAATTTTATAATCGTGTTCATCATTATCTTTTTTGGCTCTTCCGGGAAAGCAGGGTCAAATGCTGTATGTACGCGAATCAGACCTCGTCATTTTCCTATGCTACCCGAGCGTAATGAACCTTGATGATCTAACGAGGTGAGTTTTACAATTTTTTATTTATTTAATTTCAGTATCAGTTTATATTTACATGCACATATCAAAACCTTAGAACTTATAAAAGAGGACAAGCAAACTTCTTATCAGATTTTGATTTGTAAGAATAAAAATTTTTTACTCTCTCGGCTTACCTGCTTGAATATGAATTAAGAAGTTAAGAAAAATTCAAGTTTCTCTTTTTACTTAAGATCTTCAACTGAGTAGATATACACGTTAGTTTATACTAATACGAGTGTGGAATTATCTTTTGTACCTGTATCGAACGATATTTTTTATATCTAGTTTTCCATTTAGTGTGCATTTTGCAAATTGATGATAATTTAAATAAAACATTTAATTACATGCATATGTTTATGAAGCTATTTGTTAATTTTGGTATCCCATACATTACACTACTATACATATTATCAAATTCTTTAAATTAGTAAAATATTACGAATATGCGTAATTGAATGATTGGTGCTGTAACACCTCTTAATATAAGTAATTTATACTATTTTATATTCAAATACTTTGTTCAGGATCGAGGAAAAATTTAAGGGAATAATATCTGTATTTTTTCTATAATAACAAAATATCTATGTTTAAATTTTGTAAAATTAGGTAACTAATTTTACCTTTATTTATTTTTTTTATCAAATGAATACAATTTATTAAGAGATTTATTCCGCACGCACAAAGATTATTTTCGCCAGTGTACAAGGATAGCTTCCTTAATAATCCTTATGCCTCATAAAATCAAGTCACACAATGGATTATTAAAGAGAGCAAAACCATGTACACTGGGCCGCTCCGTGGCGCAGACTAGCGATAGCAAGTTCAGTCTGTCGCCCGGCCGACCATACTCCACTCACATCCTTCATACCTAGTACCGCTGCGCAACACGCATACATCACACCTTTGAATCTAATCGAAGAAGGCACACCCATACATACACACACTACCTATTTGCTCCCTTCTCTCTTTAATTCGCGGCTCCAATTAATCCTGCGCGGCTATCATCGTGCACCGCGACCTACGTATCGTTTAAATCAACCGCACGCACACACGCTCGCAATGTTTTGATTCTCGGAAACGGTTGCGTCCGTGTGCTTCCACTGTGCTCGATCTAAACTTACTTAATATTAATGCACGTGAAATAAAAGTATCTACTCGATTATTCTGAAATAATATTACGCGTGATTTTAATTTATTCCCCCTTTATTTGCACTTATCTAATGTACACTTATTTTAACAAAATTAATCTATTTAATTTCTTTAACTAACTTTATATAATATTTAATTAAAACTATAGATACACAATAAAAACCATCTACCTAAACTAAAAAATGAGATATTATTATGTTCATTTTTTAGTCCCGTTTCAGTGCTTAAATAGATAAATAAATAAATAAACAAATAAATAAAAATATTGTTTTCAAAATATATCATAAACTATCGTAAACTAAATACTATAAATAATACAATTTTTTGATAGATCGTCGGCTTGGTGCAATAAGGTACCAACTCAGAATCCGATTGCAAATAGTACCACCTCAAAATCCGCTTCGGAAAGATACCATCTCAGGATCCAGTTGGAAATGGTACCAACTCAAAATCCGCTTCGAAAAAGTATCAACACGGAATCCGGTTGAAGAAGGTACTAAATAAGACGGAGATTATTTTTCTTGAAATTTAAGTTGGCAGCACTGATAAAAAAATAATATATATTATGGAATAAATTTTTGTATCAACTGCAAAGGATTTATTCATTAAAAATGGAAAATATATTATGGCTATAGTAGATTTTTGGCGTCTTCATCACTGATACGTCATTTTTACATACGATAGCTATAATATATTTTCCATTTTTAATGAAAAAATCCTTTGCAGTTGATACAAAAATTTATTCCATAATATATATAATTTTTTTATCAGTGTTGCCAACTTAAATTTCAAGAAAAATAATCTCCGTCTGATTTGGTACCTTCTTCAACCGGTTTCCGCGTTGACACCTTTTCGAAGCGGATTTTGAGTTGGTACCATTTCCAACCGGATCCTGAGGTGGTATCTTTCCAAAGCGGATTTTGAGGTGATACTGCTTTCAGCTGGATTCTGAGTTGGTACCTTATTGCATCAAGCCGACGAGATTTACTATATTATTATAATTTTCATCGTTCATTTTAAATATTTTTTTCTTTTACTATCCTTATAAGGAGCATCTATTTTACATAATATTTATGATGGTACAACTGTCTGAATATCCGGATTACTTGGACACGGAAATTGTTCATTATTCCTTTTGAGAAACTTAACATGTAATGTATCATTTTCAATTCTTATTATTATAAGAAAGGTACGTTCTTAAAATAATTCGTCTTGCCAGCAGGTATATTTTTGGTACTTTTACGCTCTAGAGTATTTGAATTTATTGTGTAATGGTTACATTCAAATTGTGAGATACAAGAAAAACAAGATAAATATGTAAACGACTAAGAAGTTTGATTTGAACTTGCCCACACAACTTGACGTACCTTTGACTCAAGTCGAGGTAAAGCCTGGGCTCGAGCCGACTTAAAGCCGAGGCTCGAGCCGAGTTAAAGCCGAGGCTCAAGCCGAGTTAAAGCTGATGCTCGTGCCGAGTTAAAGCCGAGGATCGAGCCGAGTTAAACCTGAGGCTTGCGCCAAGGTAAAGCCGTGGCTCGAGCCGAGTTAAAGTCGGGGCTCGAGTCGAGTTAAAGCCTAGGCTCGAGCCGAGTTAAAGCCGGGTTGAAGCCGAGGCTGGGGTCGAGGCAAAGCCGAGGTTCGAGTCAAGGTAAAGCTGTAACAAAGCCGAGACTTGTGTCAAGCCAAAGCCGAGGCTCGAGCCGAGTGAAAGCCGAGGCTTGAGCATTCGCACTCACACTCGCTTCTCTCATTAGTCGTCATAGTTCCCAACCAATAAAACAAGTGAGCCCGTGTGCTCCTTCCGTCAATTGAGCATTATATCAAACGCTATGCAAGTACGGAAAACATATGCACCTGGATGAAATTTGATGTCGAGAGAACAGCCACGATATTCCTGCCACTGTGAACGCACCCTAAGCCAGTCGAAACAATGGCTCGGCCTTAGTTCTAAATTTCAGTAAATAGTCTATGAGCACAGACATAAATAACTCTAGGAGCCTCTAGATTCTCCCGTTTACCTTCAAAATCATGCAAGCCTCTCTGCGAGGTCACTTTATGGCTATTAAAGCTGTCAACTTTCTGTTTTCAACTATAAGCCTCTGCTTAAAAGTTGATGCTCACACATAAGATTCAATGAAAATCCTATAGTTCTTCATACGTTGTTTAGTAAACCCTTGATTCTAAGCTACCATTGATTCCACTTCTAGTCTCCCTGATGAATCACATGGTTGCCTACTCTAGTTAATTTTCGTCACTCAACTGAATTATTGCTCGTTTCTGAGTTTACTCCGAGCATAATGCCTACGTGGGATTCCTAGTAGGGTGTACATAGTGAACAACATACGCAATCTTCAGTTTTCTTCAATTAAACCTCGTTTTAGCTCGCTCGTCTCCACGCAGATCATATATTTTTATCCCATTCTCTCAACTTGAATTTCCTCAATCAAGCTTTAGCTAAGTGCCGGTTGATATTTAACATATTGCCCGATATGGATAGTTTAGTCAGCAAACAGCTCATTTTCCAAGCCAGGATTAATAACGCCTTTAAAAATTTCAAATCAAGATCCCAGGATCTTCAAACAAAGGGCGGTGCTAGGACGCATATGCAAGCCCTAAACTAACATTATAATGAGTTAATTAAAAATATTGCTTAAGTCGACTGTAATTTACCATGCACTGATAAGAATTTTTCCATCGGTCTTACAGTCTTATAAATTAAATTAATTAATATTAATGGCAGTCTTATTGCCCTTGTTTATAATCACCCCCGTATAATCTGAAATAAAAACTTAATTGAAACCTGGAAAAAGTTTTCAACACTGGCAGAAACAGTGGGACAGCTCCGAAAAGGGTAAACGGACCCATCAGCTCGTCCCGCGGATAGCGGAATGGCTAAACCGTAACCATGGAGATCTCAGATACTACCTGATACAGATGCTGACTGGACATGGATATTTCCGAGAATACTTATACAAGTACAAGCACGAGGACTCCCCAGAGTGCCCAACATGTCACGGACTAGAGAAGAATGCTAGGCATGTGTTCTTCACATGTCCTAGATTTAACACACACAGACGAAAGCTAAAAAAAACACTTGTCACGACGATCACACCAGAGAACCTGGTTCAACAGATACTCGCGTCAGAGAAGGCATTGAGTGCCACGACGGACTTCGCCAGGAAAGTCGTCGAAAAGCTACGGTAAGAAGAGAAAAAGAGGAGAGAACAGCGAATGATAGATGCGGGGCACCAGGCTATGGAATAGAATGCTCTCTACACTGATGCAGACAAACGTAGGCTCTGGGGGTGAGACTATGCATAGGATAATAAGGTCCCGCATACATGCGCACACTCTTCAAGAGGAGTAGATCGGTTGAATTCTCCGTGATGGAGAAAGAACACAAAAGAAGATGACCGGATGATGCAGTAAGAAGAAGACAACTGGACGATGCAGCAAGAAGAAGACGATAACAAAGAGGAAGAGAAGGAAACAATCTATTCTGGACCTCCAACCAACTACTTGCCATTGCCTACTTCCTCTTTGAGGAAGCAAAATTATAATTTACTTGGAAGAAAATTGTTGTGATTCAATAAAAAAATTACCATTGTATCAGACAGCGCCGCTAGCCACTTCAAAAATCACTTTCAATTATATGAATTAAAACCAGCACCATATGATATAACATGGTTATTCTCTGATACTTGGCACGGCAAAGGCGCAGTAGATGGTGTGGGTGGTGTAATTTATACTATTGAATCCTCTCATTTAGCAGCCAAGAGGAGAGTCCTTTACCTGAGCGTCCAGGGTTACTCGTATTATTGTATATTTGCTTATTATTTTATTTTTTTTCATGCGTTATATTGTATCATGTGAGCATACTTCGAGTTCCAGTAAACTGCAAAAAAGAAGCTGCCTTATTCACTGCCGAAAGCATTCGTTGCTTCCAATCATAATTGCCTCAACGCTGTCATGTTAAGACTTCAGCGGTAAAAGAATGCTGAGATCCACAGAAGTTACAAAAATTTTTATTCTCTGCCTTTGCGAATTAATTAACTAAGTTAATAATCATAATTGAAGTTCGCTTTTTCTCTCTAGTTTAATATAAACAAAATATTGGTTAAACTACAAAAATAAATGATGCCTCCTTATCTTTGCACTATTAGGAGAAAGCTTTGTAACGGTGGAAAAAATTTCAGAAATAAAAATATTCAAAAAGATGTTGTAGGCGATATATGTGTATATTATTTGATTCTGATGATTTTTGTTTTCGTGGATGTATGTATGTATGTGCGTGTGTGTATATTTCAACTCTTCATATCTTTGAAACAAATCAACCAATTTTCGACGGGTAAAGCTTACTTTCTTCGTCTCGCGGGAAAATAAAGGTACCCTAATGGATTTGAGATTTTATTGATTTTCTTTTGCTTTATAACCAAAAAACGATTTTGAATTTTTAGTTTTTTCAATTTTTTCATATCTTATAGCCGCTATTACACAATATAATAAACTTTTCTTGAAATGTATTTGAATTACCTACATTTTCCTTTTTTCAAATTTAATATATCTTAACTGTGTCATTTGTTATTAAGGAAAACTTTTTATATTTCAAAAATTAATATCTTAACAAATGTTATATTTATCGACTTGAAATTTTAACCAGTTATTACACTAATTGAAGGCTATACGTAGTTAAAATTTCAAGAGATTATCTTCATTTATTTTTTAGAAAAAATTATTTTTGAAAAAATTAGGGTTTTCGTTGTCGCACGATAACAAGAGCAAAAATTATCCAATCGTCCTGAAATTTGGCACAGATGGAAAAATGACAAAAATTGGATTGTATAGTTAATTTCATTAGAAACTTAAATTTGAGAATGAATAGAATGTAAGAATATCTATTTTTTAATAAAAAATTGAGAATCGAGATGATTAAAAATGATATACGTGCCAAGCTATGGGGCATGCCTGGCACGGGGGTGAGGAACGAGTGTCACGGGAATGACAGACACAAGTAGAAGACGCTTTTAAAGAGTCTGTCAAATACAGAAATAATAACTTTCAAAAATATTTAAAATATTGCTTCACTTCATCACTTCCACGATTGTCTATTAACATTTAAAATTACTCGAAATGTCATAAATTGCCCTGAGTTACTTTGTTTATTTACTGCGCGCAGTCTTTCATACAATTTACGAAATCATGGGGTTTTGAGTGAAGATGCAACACGCTCTAACTTTGGTTTCTTCTCCACAATTAACCGTTTGAGAAGAACCTGGAATCTCTTACCTATAAACATTATCAACCTCCAAAACTTGATCC
>JAPYZO010004440.1:0-18950 GCA_030522905.1 Torymus flavipes | reverse complement strand
TATTAGTTACTGGATTTTCGCACCCTTTCAAATGTCCAGTAACTAAAACTTGTCGTCTTCTTTGGAGGCACAGTAACTGGCATATTTATCTAATGTATAATATTTAAAAAGAAGCTATAAAACCCTAAAAATTATTATTTCCAAAGATATGGTTATTTTAATAAAAACAATTTTTTTTTAAATTATACATATGTAATTCAATAACATATTGTCTATATACATTCTCCTTATTCTTACTAAAGTAAATAATTTATACGAAACTTGTTCAAAATGGCAGTTGGAAAATATTCAGTCTTTTTGAAGAAAAAGTTACGTGACACTTTTTGTGACTATTCATTTATTTTTTGTTTGTATCCATATATTTAATTGTCTTCTCTTTCTAAAATGGTTAAATGCAGTAACAATATATCCTCATATTACGGTCATTTAATTTCTTTTTCAATTTAATCCGTTGTCAACACGAGTTAGTGTGAGAAACATTGTTAAATATTGGAGCATGTAATTCATAATACCTTTCGCCTGGTTTCGATCGTTCCATTAATCCTTTCACACGCGCTATTCATTGTAATAGACATAATTTGAAATTGATTGCGTGATTATTTAAATGCAACAATCGCTGCTTCAGTATTAATGATACTGAAACGATCTGTTGTTTGAACACAATGCTTGAATTTTCGAAAAGTTTAATCTCTGTAATATGTGCAAAATGAAGCTATAATACAAGCATTTGAAATTCAAAAGCGTTAATGCATACGATAATAATGAAACTGTAAGTTGTTTTATCTTATTGCCTTTAAATTAGAATTAAATAATCACAAGTTTTTAATTTTCAAAATTCTGAAAAAAGAAATATTCCTTTTCAAGTAGTGTCAAAAATAAGCTGATTTTCTATTCTATTTCAAAAACTCGAAAGTGGAAACGTTTATTTTCACGTGTTTTGCCGATGCAATCTATCAGAGCAACACACAATAACCAAATAAAATCTTAACGTACAAACGTAAAAAAAAAACTTTGTAAACGCAGAGTATACGAGCCGTTCCTCGTTAGCTCTGATTAGTGCGGTCATAATGCTCCCACTTTTTAATGATCTCATAGAGATGATCACCGAGTCTCTCGATCCTGGGCAGACCCATCTGTTTCTGCTCCCATAGCTGATAATTCTTGGACAGCTTGTTCTCTCTAACGCCAACCTTTAACAGCTTTCTCGTTGTGGCGAGCTGAGTCTCGGTCGGTGTAGCCTCTCTGAACGTTCCTATAAGCGAGATCTCGATGGTACTCTCGTGATGACGATGCGTGAACGCGCCCTGTTTGTCCCAGCCGCGGCCTACGTAAACTATACCGTCGCCACCCACCATGAAGTTGTAGCCAACGTCCAGCCAGTTGTGCGACTCTATGTGGAACTGCTGAATCGAGCGGACGTGCGGTAGACACTGGGCTTTGGTAAAGCAGCTCTTCGTCGCTGTGTGGCTGATCACTACGTACTTGGCTGGAGGATTCTCGAGGTCCACCAGGGGTTTCACCGGTGGTCGGGCGTTCCACTCGTTTCTTGTCACGAAGAGCAGCTCCGGGTCCGTGTACGCTCTGCTGAGGTTACCCGTGGCGACTGGAATCATCGGTCGACGGTTTGAATGTGAAATAATAAATAATAATAAGTAACTTTGAAAAAGTCGATTATAAAAGATAGTGGAAGTATCGTGATTGTCGAATTTCTGGTTTGTACTATTCGCGTTGGAGCCGTATTCATAGAGACGTTAAGTCACGGAAGAAGTAAACAATCCAATTGCAGAGAGTGCTCGAAAGTTATAGAATAGTTCTTTAACAGTGGTACTTAGTCGTTCATTGCTATACAACTTCCGCGAATATGTGTCTCATCTGAAATTTACCGATAGTTTTCTTTTACGGTTTTTAAAGTTTACACGTAAGCAGAATGTGTTGCATAAAATGTTTTATGTATCTGTACTATTTCAGCAATTTCGGTTAATGATGTAAAAACAAAATATTATGTTTACGAAGTACTCATTATTTTTCGCGTTACGAACTAGCGAAATAATTTTGAAAGGCAAAAATTATTGCGTGTCATGAAATCTTAACAAAATATCATTCCGAGTTATTTTTGAAAGTACAACCGTTTTTCAAACGTGACTCATATATAACTGAATAGTCATGTAGATAAAAGAAATAAAATAGAAAAATTGTAACGTAGTGTTTTGAAAAATATCATACTATCACATATATCCGGATGTGGCACATTACTGTCGTCGAAGCAAGTACAGTGGCAATTCTTCAGCATTACCGTCTTCCCTCCGCCTTTTTCATTGGCTTTTACTAATGTAAAAGTGAGAAATAATATGCCAGTAATGCAAATAAAGTGCCACAACGGCGTCAGCGATGCAAAAGTCATGTCTGCAAAAATAGCAAATATTTCAATTGAAATTAAAATGGAAACATTATTAAAACGAAAGCATTGATAAATAAAATATTATTGTTTAAAAATACATCACATCGAATGAAAAATAACCAACACCTGCGCTATTTACCTGAATGTTAGGTGAATGCCATTCAATCAGATGAGCTCCAAATCCAAGAAGTCAAACCGAACTGTCCGAAAGGCTCCGACAATGCTTACGAGCCAGCGAGTAGCGAACGACTGACGCGAGAGGAAATTGTATCGCGCGTCACATCCTCTAGGTCAACGTACTATTCGACTCTATCTCTCCCTCCCTCTGTGTGTGTCGACTTTGGCGATTATCCCTTTATACCGCTCACGTCTTTTGGTACTCAAATTGAGCTATTCTCGAGCCAGCGGATCACAATGGGCCTGGGCTCTGAAGTTTCAATAACATCATTATTTCGTTTGGCTAGACCGGCTGGGAAATTGATTTCTAAATAAACGCGTGAGAGTAGTAGCGGTAATTGTGTTTTAAAATAGTCTACGCTTTAAAAATAGTAACAGTGATTGGCTGAAAACGGTTTTTATTGTGTGTAGCTTACTCAGAAAGTGATGCGACAATAAAACGCAATTGAAACAGGAAGGCCAATTAAAAGTAAAAATATACATTTTTTAGTGGAAGCTAGCATTTATTTGTCGGCAGACAATTAAAATAATAATAATAGGAGAAGATTATTACTGTGACTATATTATTGTGGATAATTAATGAATAATATGTCATGTGTATAGAATACGATCAAAATATAAATATTTCCGAATTTGACAAGAAAAGTTGATCAAACTACGGGATAATATTAAAGATAAAAAAAACTTTAGTTATGCATATTTTTATCAGTTTATCATCATATTTATCAGTACATTTTGTTACACAACTTTAAACTGTTTTAACTTCGATAGGAATTAATATTTTTTATTTTAGCCGGAGTAAACAAAACCTTGTATTCTTTAGTTTCATTTTCTATTTTTTTACAATTGTACGTACGACTACATCACACCCAATGATTATGTTTTGAAATAGAGGCTTTCTCAATAATTTCTTCAAAGACACTTTTCTCCCACAATGAAACATCACTATTCCATCATCCTTGCACTCCCGTTCGAAAAAAATTATATCCAACCGATCGTGCGAGGGCAGAGATCAAACTCTTTCCCTTTCGCCGCATTGAGAAAGCAAATATCCGCAGGGCGCAACAGCTCTCACCTCGCGCATCAAGCTCCGACGCCCAAAATCTAAAATCCCCCGAGCGAAGCCTAAATCTTCCGCCTATTTCAATTAACGAATTTCGCCAAAACTGTATCCTTCCCGATTTCACGGATCGTCGGCCGGGCGGGTAAATTCTCGAAATTGCTCAGCCTCCAGCGGTAATTAGTCGTCTCATATGTGCGAGCTCGCGCCAGTCGCCCGCCTGCGGAGGTATACGAGCGTGTAGAAGAGCGTATATCTCGTATGCACGTATGCGACGGAGAGAAGGGAGGAGAGGAAGAGTGGTGAGATTAAATTAATCGTCCTTGAGTGAAATCGCTGCTGCTGGGGAGAAATGGAGAGCGAGGGTTGCTTTTATTCCTGAACCTCTGTGTTTATCGCTCGCGTATATGCTTTTGGGTATCGTCTTTGTGGATTTCTTATGTTAATTGTGTTACACGGAAAATAGTAGCAGTGAGAAGTTTAATTTTTTTGAAATTTTTTTTATGGAAAGTTGGAACTGATATTTGATGAATATTTAAAAATCATCCCATTCGAAAATTATTCAAGAGAAAAAAAAAATTACCTTAAGCAAAAGCTAGAGCTACTTTTAAGAACTGAAGTAGCTTTAGTAGTTCACAGAAAAATTATCTTTCTTTTTAAAAAGGAGTATCTTTTTTTCAAGTTTTATAAGAAAAAATACATAAATCGGATAAGAATAAAGAAGATTTCTTTTACTCGTGAAAAGTTTTAGCTTTTGCACAGAGAAACTAGTTCTTCTACTTCAAAAAAGGAGCAGGAACTTTATTTTCCGTGCGGAGTTATTCACGGAGCGTATTACTTAGATGTATGTTATCCGCTTATAAAAACCGATGGCCTGAAAGGTGAATCATGATAAAACTGTCAGTGATATTACAGTTTGGTATGAAAGGAGCCGAAATTGACGTCATTTGCTATTTCTTTAACGGAAAAGATGCACGAATTCAGTAGAAACATGTTAAATTAGTCAGACGAACATTGTATCAAGTACACTGAAATAACTACACCAAAAATTGAGTAAATTATCATAAAAACGTACTATATTACACTAGATAAAAGACAAACATAAATGTTCTACTTTTCTCCATATTTCCAATAATTCCCTCTGCATCAGCCCAAAAAACGACTAAAAATATCTCGCCTCAATCATCCCCTCTCTTTCCCTCTCTCGTCACTCGACGCCATGCTCTGTACGTGTTTATTTACCCACAGGGCCGTATCAATTCGCCGATTTGTCTTTCTTTCCGCCCTCCCTCCCCTCCCACTCTCTTGCGGTCTGACGTCGAACAAAGTGGATTCCGGGGCAGTCGGCCGCAGGAGAGTAATGCGCGAGCGAGCGAGCGAGCGAGAATTAGTGCAGCCGAGAGGAGACGCGAGATTCTTCGAAGGGCGTGGTGTGTGTGTGTGTATATCTATATGTGTCTCGAGGCTGCGTAACAAAAATATACCGTGTCTCCGTGCGAAATTGATACGAATACTTCCGAGGCGGCTCGCTGATGCTGGGGGTATAAATTTTCGGGCTTAACGAGGAAAAAGTATGGGTCATGGATATCGTTGGAGATGGGACACGTTTATTAAGCTACTAGGCTCGACGTTTGTGGATCATATACATGGGTGAGGTATAATTGAATGTTCATAAAACAATCTAATGAACACACAGATATAATTCTAGAAACGACCTATAATAATTCCTTGGTGATATAAAACTTACTGGAAAATGAACCAACTTTGAAAATTTTACAGTTTGTCTAAACCGCAAGACAACACTGAATTCTCACGTACCATCGAACAAATCATATGATGTACTAGCATCTTACCAGCGATTCCCACCACAAATACATTCTCTCGGCGAAGCAGCAAATCAATGAAGTGATTCGCCTGCAGATCTCTCTGGGCGTGTCGGTCGCCCGTCGACTAGTCGAATGCCAAAGATACACACGCTACATCTCGTACTATACGCTGCGCCATACGTTACGCATAAAAAATTCTGAGCGAACCGACAGGCGCGTTATTTATCGCAAGCAGGCGCGTCTATCTCGCCGTGATGAATGACGGCTTATAAGAGAGCGTGGATGAAGACGTATGTGTACGTTTCGCGGATTATCAATGATTCGTCTGAATAAGTGAAATTTTTCCGAGGATTTATGGCCGTTTAATGTGAGTTATTGCCAAGTTTTCGGAAAGAGGTTCGTGGATAAGTGGTATTTCATAGTTTCGTGGTTTTTCAAAGTTACAATAAATATTAATAGAGAAATCCTCTATTTCAATAGATATATTGCACTATGACCTTTTAACAAACCATAAACCATTGGACAGGAACCTCCTCCCATCTCTTGAACAAAAACTTTCGAAGCGTGCACATACGGACCAAATCCGCCTTCGTTCATATTACATGAATTCGCCTGCTATATTAAGTTTACCAATAATCGAAGGCCGAACTATTTCGAAAGCGTTATCGTGTAATTCCCCCTCCTCCCTCCCTTACATCCGAAAGAGTCGCTTTCGAGTTTGTTCGCTGTAAAGTTCAGCGAGTTATGAACTATTCGCCAACCCCCGTACGGGACCCGTAATAATACAGCGAGCCGGAGAGTCGTAGATTCATTGAGTTGAAATTTATGGAGTTTCGCAAGTTTCGTGCCGCACTTGGTATAACAGTATAACCACTAATCTATAAACCATATAATGTCGAAAAACCGTATCAATCCTATCCGACATTATAAAACCTCAAACCCCCGAGAGTTCTATACTCCCGCGCAAAATAACACACGTATGTATATGCACGTCATGGTAGTACCCCATAAACCAATCACATCGCAAGCGCGGGAAGAGACTCCGGGCCAGAAGTCGAATTTCTAAAAGAAACCGACCTCGTAGCCGCGTGCACTCGCACCCAGACGCCGCGCGAAGCTCGCTGACCCAAATCGGCGCCGAGCCATTAGTCGCCTCTCTCTCTCTCTCTCTCTCTCTCTCTCTCTCTCTCTCTCTCTCTCTCACTTGCGCACACAGACAGACACACAGGGGGCACAAAAACCGGAAACTTTGATCGAGACCGACGCTCTCTCGCGCTGCGGCCAATTCGCGAGGAGTAGGAGCTAATTTGCGAATAGTTCGGGCCGAGGGCGCCGTCGAGTCTCTCTTCCTCTCTCTCTCTCTTGGAGAGTGTGTTGTATATAGCTATCGTGCTCCAGCCAAGAGTTGGATGAGCGCGCGCACTTTCGAGGGGTCTTATCCTAATGAGTTCGATGCGCCTTTGCCGAAGGATCGAAGCAAAGGCCGAGAGGAAGGAAGTGGAGAGATGATGCCGGGTGTGTATGTGTGGACGATTCTGTCGAAAGATGTTTATTTGTGATTTGTATTTTTTGATTATGTGATAACGGTGGAATTAAGACGGCCATCACTCACTGTCTGTAGTTTCGGCGTGAATATAAAGTCCTCGTGAAAAGGGATATATTATTGAGTTGGAAATCTCGATTAGAAACGGGAATAAAATCTAAGCGAGTGGATAATGATATATAGTAACAATATAGTATGGTTAGTACCTCCTTATGGACAGTATTTGATGTGAGATTCACTATAGAACTACTTGTTATATTTACGCATAATAATGTAAAATAGTCGATAAACATCCAATGTCAGATCTTGAGATACTCTCATGCAAAGTTTGATCACGTAATTAATTATCCAAAAATAAATCGCAATTAAATGAAGAAATGAAATACGTTTATTCTATCAGTTGAGATTTACTCGCACCCCCCACAATTTGCTATATATCAGTCGCAATCCACGGAGATCCAGAGCTAAGAGAGGGCCGAAACAGAGGAGAAAAACAGAGAGAGATAGGCCGGAAAAAAGGGGGTCGAGAATAGGAACTGATCCATCGCGGTCGATGGATAATGGCCGACAACAATTTGGCAGACCCCCGCCGCCGCCACCGCCGTTGAACTTTATCCAACTTCGCGCGAGATATTCGCAATCGAACCGGAACACTCGGCCTCTCTCTCTCTCTCTATCTCTTTCTCCGTTTCCTAAATTTTAGCTCTCCTCTGTGTTGTCCTTTTTGCGCGGGTGTGCAAACTTCGCCCGTGGGGAGATTAAAATTTTTCTTCGTTTTAGCGCGCGTCACAGACTCAGAGAGAGAGAGAGAGAGAGAGAGAGAGAGAGAGAGAGAGAGAGAGAGAGAGGCTCTCGTCTCTTTATTTCTCGCTTTTTCCCGGCAGCAGAAGCAGAGAGAAGCTTTTTTGTTGACTGCAGTTTATAAAAGTCGCCCGGTTTACGGAGTCAGGCATTTGGGATGCGTCCCTCTCTCTCCCTCTCTCTCTTTTTTGCCTCGTTTAATTCGCGCCCGGAGCTAGCGCGCGCAGCCGCGCTATAACTCATTGATATCGTGAGCAGTATACGGCTGTAGTCTAATTATGATAATTGCGCCGTCCCAGCCGCGCTGATGGGATTGAGATTTTTCCACCTCGGCTCTCGGGTAATTTAGGGCTGGATTTGCGAGTGATTACCGCGTCGATTAAGGCGAATGGACGAGCTTTACTTTCGAAATTCGAGGTTTATAGGGTTACGCGCGGAAAATATAAAAATACTTGTAAATTAATGTGGAGCTGTGTAGAAGAGTGAATGAAGATAATTTGTGTATTTTATGTTGACATGAGTTTAATCATGACGTTGAATTTAATTTGATTTGATATTGATTATTTTATCAGCTTTAAAATTATATACTTTCGCACAAATCATTCCGCGTCCTCAAATGGGATAATATTCATGCAAATCAGATTAACTCGTCATAATGGGATTAATCATAATTTCTATGGGGATTTAATTATCTTGGAATTATACGTTTCTGAGAAATCAATTGTTAATTAACGGAACTTTCTGCAAATTACTGGATCCAAAGAGTTGATTTATTTCTCAAAGCTGATTTTTTTTTATTATTTTTATAAATGAAACCGTTATTTAAAATATTCTCAATTTATATCGAACCCATGCCTACATCTCGTCCCCCTAAAAACGTTTTAACTTGAACTTTTAATTGCGGTTCTCCCTTTATTACGACGTTTATTTTTTAATAAAACTGTAATCAAACCACAAAACCACCCGAAAATAGTTAAAAAAAAGGACAGATCCCTAATTCAATTCCCGTCGGGGCTACCGAGATAACGGTAAAACACACATCCGTGAGAAAGCCACGTTATTAAAAAGTAATTACTCATATTCTTCGCCCTCTCGCGCCGTATTTTTCCGGCACACACAAAAGTCCCTCATCCCAAATGAATCTGCCATTGAGCACAGCGCGCGTTCCGACGGCACCCAGGATCCGCATTTTCCCCGCGCGCAGCTTCGATTCGCTTTGATCAAAAAGGCTCTGGCGACACCCACGCGAGCAAATTCCATTTTCCAAATTTGTCACCGTCGAATTACAATCCCGCCGCGCGCGCGCGGATCCCCAAACAAAGCTCGGCTGCGCGGCGGGTGCGAAAATTCGACGATTTGTTTTACATTTAGAGCGAATTTTTCTCCCTCCCACCGTGCTGCTTTGCGCTATATACATGTTCCACGCTGCTGCTGCTGCTGCTGCTGCTGCCTATTAATTTTTCCGCGAACGCGAGTATAAGGGGATTACGCTCGTTCCTCTACACTCATTCGCGCTCGATCCAATTGGAAAACTCATTTGTTCTCCATATACGCGCTCGCGTATATAAAAGCCCATGCAATTTTTTTTTGGCTCCGGTTTATAGGACGCGGCGTTTTTAGCAATCAATTCGTTAAAATAATAATATCTAAATTCATGAGAGCCGTATAAAGAGCCGTGTGTGTCGGATCGATTAAACGAATGGTTGTATTCGATTAAAGCCAGCTTTTTCCTCGCCCCCACCCTTTATAACCCCTCCGATGATTCTGAAATTTACATCCCTTTGATCCGCGCAAAATATGCGCGCAAACGATATTAACGAGTAAATATTGCTTTAGCTCGTAACGCGCTTCCAGCGGCATTACACGCGTGCATATAGCGAGGCGTTGTGTATTATTGATAAACCGAAACAATTTGTGACGTCATAAAGTGAAAATGCGATAAATTCGTTAGTGGACGACACCGGCTAATGATAATAATTGATGTGCAAAATTTTAAACGAGAAATTATTGGTAATAGGATTTTCAGCGGTATGGAAAATGTACACAATGCGTGTACTGTAATACCTAAATGTGTATATTGATTAGTGGAAAATTAATGATAGAGCTGTTTTGAAACATGATTACATATTTATTTTTCTGCTCGATTGCTCTAATGTCACAGACAAGCACTTTGTTTTAATGTTAAAATCAAAAAGAAGAAACTAAAAATAAGAAACTTATTAAGTTTACAAAATTATCAGTATTATACAATGGAATTCAAATGATCTACCAAAGAATTGCAATTACCGTCTGACCAACCAGAATTTATAATAAATGCATGACAACTCTCAACGAGCAAAACTCAACGACAAGCCATATCTCATTACTGCTTCTTTTCACTTGCAGAGTACGCCACAGTCGGCTACATGGCGAAGAGGATTCAGATGAGGAAGAACCGCTTCGCGAAGATAGCGGAGAGCATGCAGGCGGCCAGGGAGAAGCCGGGACCGCCTGGAGTTCCGGGCGACCACGGGGACCACGCGCCCAAGCAGACTGTGAGTAGTGTGAGCTGATTGTTGCCTCAGACGCGCTGCTGACGCTATCCTATTCCCACCCCCTCTTGTCCCCTTTCGGTGTTCTGGCGCAGTGAGAAAATGTAATGGAAAAGTTATATTCTATAATATAATTGTAAACTTATAATAGATCTTGATATTTTTATTAGGTTATATCAATTTTTTTAATGCCGGCTATCCATGCAGATGCATTTTCTTGCCAAGATTATTTGAATTTTGAGATCAAAAGAAAGCTATTGATGAAAAATTTGATGAAAATTTTATTACGCGTCTCCCACGGATGCGTTTAATCAAAAATGGAAGATGAATTTCCCGAGAAAGAAGAAGGAAAAAAAAATAATAAAGTAAACACATTTTCTCACTGGGCGTATACTTAGCAGAGAGCAACGTGAAGCCATAGCGCCTTGCGCAACATTATTTTGAATCGCAAAGCTCTACTCCTTCTTCATTTTGGCAAGGAGAAATCTCACCCGCGCGCGTTTCTTATTTTAACGGCCGAAGAGCTAGCGCGAAACGCTGATTGTGAGCTTTTACGGGAATTGAGAGCGAAGAGGAGGTTAGAATGATACTTTTCGACGGAGGAAATTGAAATTTGATGTAGCCTCGGAGAGAGCAACAGTGAATGTCTTCTCTCGTTGAGATGAGTTTTTTCATTTCCGCCAAGTGCTTTTTTCTTTAATTACAAGATGGAATGCTTCTTTTTTTTCATTTTTAGTTGGTACTGAAACGACAGGAAAATGAAATGTTTAGTAATATATTAATTAGTGCCATAAGAAAAAAAAGTTGTGAAAAAATAGTCGATATGTTAATTAAAGTTGTGAAGTTTTAAAACGCGCATGTGTAAAAAAAATGAAAACTAATTAGCATTTTTTTTGTGTAAAGTTCTCGTAGAATAAATTTCAAAAGCTAGGGGAAAAAACAGTTAACGTTCCCAGAGCGAATAGGATATTTAATTTTGCTAATTAAACATGTCGACGGGCAACATTTGTTAATAATTATGAAACTGTAATCATTTTCTGAACAAACGCAATATTTACAAAAATAAATTAATCGCAAAATTCAAAAGTAATTTTCTACTGAACGAAATTTTCGTTTGATGCGAACGCTTTTTAATAAACTGTATTCTTTTGATGCACATATTAACATATAAATTAATTAAACCAATGCGTCCGGTGAAAAAAAAAACCTAATTAATGCAACGTGCAGGAAAAACGTGAATTCTCACATAAAGGCTTAAACCGCGCACGCTGAATATTTGACATCGCTCGCATGAGGCAGAAAAAGAAAAGCAGCAGCAGCAGCGAGAACCTCATCCAGGCCGAAATTAAAGCACAACAACAAGGCCGCGAGACACGGGCTTATACGATACACGCGCTTGCGCCAGGGCAAAAGAAACGAAATAAAGAAGTACGTCCGGAAGAGAGAGAGTGGGAGGGAAAAAGGGAAAGACCGTGAACCAAAAAGATACCGGAACGAAGAAGTCGTTTTCTTGAGCGTCACACGACGCGCGGCCCCCGGCGGAGTATGTGTGTCGAGTTTAAAAGGAAAGAAGCTTAAAAGCGCAAGGAGCCACTTGGCGCGACTAAAAGGGAAACTGGCTGCGGGGACCGGAGGGAGGCGCTGCTTAATTTACGATCGCAAAACATCAGAGACGGCCGTTCCCCGGCCCTGACAAATCGGTTAATTAAGTTTAAATAATTAGGCGGAGATAGGCACGGAGAGAGTCTGTAGGCAGTAACTTTCGGGCGAGCTTCGGGGCTTGAGGAGGTTCTTATGGAGATAGCGGGGCGAGCCGGCCAAATTGCAGTGACGCGGCGATTCCGCGGAAGGGGCTGTAAGTCGACGGATGTGAGGAAGGCCACTTGAGACGGGTATACAGTTGAAGTAAAAAAAGTTGAGTATCGTGCACACTAAAAGAAAATTACGAGATGTTGTTGCGGTAATAAATCAAACGCCAGTGACATTTTGTCAGAAGTTCCAAAATAATCTGTATAGTTTCATGTTCATATATACGCTGTCGCAATGCTATTTATGTAATTTACGTGTGGCGTTTAAAAATATTTTTCAAACAGAATTTTTAATCTTTATTTCAGCGGAGAAATAAGTTATACACATTTTGCGTGAAAGATCGTACTTTTGATTCATCTGTATAAATATCGAAATAATATGCAAATTTAATTTGTTTAATGCGAACGCTCGGTATATGAAGGAATTTATATAGCCTTCTGAATAATTACTCAGTCGCTTCACGAAAGTCTGATATCATTTAAAATTACAAGGACCGTGTTACATATTTCTTCACCAATACGTTACAAACTTATACAAACACGAAACCCACGGGAATTTAAAAAAAACGCCATATTTTCACACTTTCGATTCACCAAAACCGCACGCTTCGGCAAAGTTAATTCAGAAATCATCGCAACTATATATTATGCACACCTCGCGCTATCACGCTGATTTAAAATTTTCGATCGTTCAATTTAACACGAAATGTTCCGTACGCTTTGCGGTTCGCATGGGGGCACGTATATACGCGTATACGCGCGAACGAATGCGAGAGGGATAGTATGAAAGCGCGCTCGCACACAGTTCGCGGTGAATGAATAAAACTCGCGGGAGGCAGGAGGCAGTGCGACCATTCCAATTAGAGACTCTGCGGAGTATTATACTTAATTAATTCATTCGTTAATTAAGGCCTTTATATATGTGAGCGTGTTGCCGGCGATTTTTCGACGCTATATATGAACATTTTTTTGCCGCCTCGGAGCTTGCGGGGGTTATGCGCGTGCAAAGGACTGTTTTAAGTACTTTTTTCTGATAGCTGTGCAGAGCTATGCGGAGCTGGATAGATTATTTGTCTTGTGTTTTCTAAAATTGTACTTTATTTTTAATCCGTAAAGGGTTGTTATTATAAAAAATTAAATGATTATTCAAGTGATTGTTTATGCCAGGATGGGAAACGATTTCATATTATACCTACTCCATTGCCATGTACAAATATATATGCAAATATAAATGGGAAAGTCAATATTTAGAATCGTTACATTTATTGATAATATATAAATTTATTTTTAATAAGACTGATATAAAATGCTAATTGTAAATATTTCATTTATTCAACAGAATATATTTTAAAGTAAATTGTACGTTCTTTGCAATATTTCACTTTGAAAAGCCCGTATTTATTTACACAATTTAACCAACAATAAATCTCAGTAAATACGACTGTACTTATAGATATAAAGTTAATTTTATGCATCTCGATAAATATAACAATGATCGAAACAAGTATATTTTAAGTATATTTTCATTCATTCCGAGTTTATTTCCAACAATATAATGTATTTATGTAAAAGACTATACAACTTTAGAAAAACCACGTTCACAAACATGCAAAATAATAAATTTTCAAAAGTATTTTAAAACTATATAAGTTTCTTTATTTGAATAATTGAGTTAAAGTTAATTTCAGTACCGACGGTTCTTACACGGGATTTAATGAAACTGGCACTCGAGATGTCAAAATTACACTCATAAGGGCGAAGACATTTTAAGTACAAATTTTATTGCACTTCACAAGACTCCATCCAACTGAATTTAATCAAAGTTTAATTATTTAAGAGGCGTGAACGTGCTACTTCATTGATTCAGGGCAGAGCATAAAATTTAATCCATTTACTGCTACCAGTATCAAGGAATCTGTTCACGTTATTTCTCTCATCTGCGCTCTTTTATTTTTAATAAAAATTTTCCGATACAAAATAAAAAGATAATGATACATATAACAGGGTCATAACCATACTTTTTATAGTTAGCAATTTAGAAAATGCTCGGTGCCCCCCAATCCCGACCCCATCCCCCCTTGGATGTTTTGCATGCTTGCCAAGAAGCGTGAGGGCGCGCCGCGTGACCCGCGCGGCGGGTTCGGCCTGACCCCACGCACTCTATCTCTGTGTCTCTTGTAAGTGGCCCCGTGTTGTCCAGGAGGTGCGCTTCAAGGTCCACGACCCCAAGGCACACAGCAAGGGCGGCACCCTCGAGAACACCATTAACGGCCGCGCAGACGAGGAGGCGCCGCCGCCGCCCCAGCACCTCATCCATCCTGGCAAGGACATAAGCAAACTCTATGGTGAGTTGTCGATTCGCTTTGCATTTTGTTATTTATGTATACGACGTCGAGAAAAAAAAACAATGAACTAACAGTCTATACTGGAATTGCGCGTGATAAGGTATATTAGAAACGATTTTGGTTGGTTATATATTTGCACACCTTAGTGGTTATTGAGCCAATGGAAGTCTTACTCGACTTCACGTACATTCTTATACGTAACTTATAGTTTGGAGTAATATTCTGATTCTATTTGATTTGACTTGCAAACCTTTAGTGAGATGAACGAATCCCATATACATTTGTCTATACGATTATAGTACTATTTTATTGTTTGAATATAATCGAGCGCGTCTTCTAAAGGAGGCGCCTGGTTGTGCGCCAACAGCAAGTATAATGATTTCATTTATGCAAATTTGAAACACGTTTGTTATGTAGTATTTTCCATTTGATCAAACATTACAATGATAAAAAGGAATGAGAATTTAATTCCATATAGAAGTTTGCTAAAACATCTTCTATTATTATTATTTAAATTAATTTATAAAATTTTATTATAATAAATAATGTATGTTTTTCGTGGTTTTTATTTGAATATTAAAATCAATAAATACAAACAATCTATCAAATTCAATCATGCTACTAATATAAGGGAACATTTATCAGTCCATAAATCAATAACCATTAAAAATGAAGATGTGCAATGTACAAAACCATATTTAAAATTAATCTAGAAGTAGGTTGAAAATTACTTTAAAGTTTATTACCAAAATACATTTTTTTTTTTCATATATATGCAGTGAAATTTTATTAATGATGCCTGCGATAACAATTTTATCTGCAATTTAAAAAAAATAGAACGCTGCAAAATGTATGACAGTTAAATGATATAACATTCAATAAACCAAAATCGTTTTTAACTTATTACTGAAATTCTTATTTTAAGTAAAGGTCACTTAAAATTCCTAAATAGCTTACAAAGGATTAAAATAAATAAACTGTTTTAATCCAAAATCATTAATGTACCAAATGACGTACATGCTAGATGGTATTAAATAACTTCGAAATTTAAAGATCTTTTCAATTTTCCATTAATGTGTTTTGTATTTTAAAATTTTCAAGCTTTGACTATTGACGATGCTGAAAAGAGACAAATGCTTTAACAGTTCACAGTTTATGATTGATTATCCATAAGCATTACTCGAGTTCTGTCAGAGTAATGATTGATGCTAAATCTATCGTTCATCTCTTATCAATTTTATGAGTTCTTTTTTATAATTTATCTATAATATTTTAACTCATATCTTTTTTGAGAATAAATTTTCATTTATGAAAGATATTTTTTGGTTTTAGTTACTTGAATTTAAAAAATGATCTATATTTATTGAAAACAAGTCCTAGTTTGTAGTAAAATAATACATTTAAAACGTAGTAAATCAGGTATTCCTTTTTATATTTTTAAATAATATTAAAAATTTTAACAATATTACTCTGCATTCTATATAAAAAGCACTAATATGAATAATATTACTTATGAACGTTTTTACAATAACAAATACTTTAATGATACTGAAATTAATTCATTTATCAATTAAATTAATCTATGAATAATAACTTTCTAGTTTTTCAGTTTCAAATATAAGTGTTGATTTAATTTCCATTTTGTCCTTTTCGTGTTATAGACTGATTTTTATTTATTTGTGTAGAATTCCATGAAATTTCCTTTACCTATTTATACGTTATTCTAATCGGATATAACCTAATCTACATTTATTTTATATTTTTCTAGATTATTCTTTCAAAAGTTTTAGAATATTAAGCCTATCTATCAATTCTACCTTGTTTATAATAAATGGCTTTTTACGAGCAAGTCTATATTTGCATTAATTTAATGAATAAGTTAGTTACAGTTATTGTGCATATTTTTCAAAAGAAGCTATATTCATAATAATTTTTTGAATTTTCTTTTTTACCAAAAGTGTCATTTACATGTAATTTTATTTGATCAAAGTACAAGGTAGAATATTTTAATCTTTTTCCTGCATGAACTAAATTTGATTTTGGAAATATTATTTTTAATCCAAGAAAAAAACATTTTGTGCTTAAAATATGCGTAATAGCAATTTAAAATAACAGAAAATTGTAAATTTTGTTTTATTTTAGCCACATAAAATTTTTTTATGAGTTGTTTTGAATGTAATTTTATTTGTATCTAATATAATGTTCCAATTTTTTATATATATTTTTTTGTTGATCGTTAATAATATATTATTAGAAAGTTATGTTAAAAATTATGTGGCTTTTTTTTTAGTTGAGAGAAAATAATTCAAGGAATAGGATTAGCTAACAGAATTAAGGTTTTAAAACCTTATCTATTAAATCCTAATCTCTGATGTCTATAAATGATAAAATTCAAACTCATTAAAAATTTTTCTGTGGTTAAAGGATTAACCCGTAGCTTGGCACGCGATTCAATCATATAATAATTTGTAGTCTTAGTGGTATTAGATTATTAAAAAATGCTTTTTTGTCTTATTATAAACTATAATAACAGCCTATGCTAATTTTATTTGCAAATTTTGCGCTTTTTGAAAAATTTTCAGAAAATCTCTTTTTAGTATTTTTTTATAATAAAGATGTTTTCAATAGATTATCCTCATTTATTTGTACATTTCTGATCTTACTCAACATGATCGACATTAGGGTGATTCAGAAATTCATGTTTTTCGGTTTCCCCGATATAATTCCTCAAATGTGTTTAGATGTGATTTTATTTGGATATAGTACTTATCAATTAAGACTATCAAATTTGAGATATTTAATTAATATGTATAAATAGTAATAATCTTCCGTACAAAATCATTTTCATTGCAATAAGTAGATGTATTTATGTTCTCTTGAATTAATATAATATTTATTTAAAACGTCTTTAATGGTAAATGTTAAACCTTATTGTGTCTTCTTTTATCTAATTAATTCTGTTATATATTATATTAATAGCAATGTAAAAGATCATAAATTTAAGCAAATTATATTATATAAATTGCTTTATAATAATTGTATGGTATATTATTACAAAATAAATGCACCGAGAAAAAAATTTGTGAAATAAAATAGTTTTATCGGATTGACTTGTATTTTTTCTCGGTGTATGTTGTTGCGTCACTGGCGTCTTCATGATTTTTAAACGTGAAGTGATAGTATTTACGTAGAAAAATTAGTGTGTTATCACTCAATAAAATTATTGGGGATAGAAATAAAAAATTCGAAATCAGGAAAGTTTTGAACCACTCCAATGAGCATGATTGTGACAAAATAAATTAGTTATCTGATTTATCAAAAATATTATTTTCTGATATGATATCGAGCATAGTGGATGTAACCTTCAGATAACCTCTACAATTAATTACGAGAAATACGTCACACGAAAATCATTTCTGTATTATCGTGAAAGAATGCATGAATATATACACTTCTCAAACCTACTTGTTATGTCAACTTATACCGATATTTCAACTTTTTTCAATCCAGTTATTCTTTTTAAGACTGTCAGTACTAATTTAGCCCGTGTCGCGAAAGACACGCAACCAATTGAAGGGGTTATACTTGTACAATAAGCCTGTTTCTGGAATTTTTTCTCTTAGCTCAAGAGGATGCCCATTCTGCACTTCAGACTTTTCCAAAGCCAACAAAAAATACTATACTGGGTAAACGATTTATTTGTAGCTAACAAATATGTTTAATCAGACGTATACCTAAGTTTGGCTCAAATAATAATTTCATTCACCGCTCATTAATATGTTAGATATAGATCATTTCCTCTGTGTCAATGCTTCATCGCCATACACTTTTAGAGAATTCAGTTTAATCCTAGAACCTTACTTGAGGTCTTTGACTAACGCATCACTTTGGACATAATTGTGCAAAGCGGCTTTTTTCCCTACTTCTTGCCATCAAGAATGTTCACTTGATGTTTCATCTTATAAATTAATTTTATAAGATTTATAGCTGTAAAGGATATAATAAATTGTGAGGTTCTAGTGTTAAGGTTTGGTTATGCCCGTCTATACACCTTTTTCCGCATTTGAAATAATAGTTAGTCCCAAAGCCCCGCATACCGACGAAACTACATGAGTCTCTGCATTTTTCAGGCATAACGCCATCGGACATCGATAAGTACTCTCGCATCGTCTTTCCGGTCTGCTTCGTGTGCTTCAATCTGATGTACTGGATCATCTACCTGCACATCAGCGACGTCGTGGCCGACGACCTCGTACTGCTCGAGGAGGCCAAGTAAGGGATTAACGAGCCGTCGCGCCGACTGCGGAGACGTCGCACGTGCCGCACTCATACAAAAACACACACACAACTCGAGAAAGAAGACTATTTTTCCTTCGCGAGACGCAAGCAGCCAAAGAGAGCGAAAGAGAGAGAGAGAGAGAGAGAGAGAGAGAGAGAGAGAGAGAGAGAGAGAGAGAGAGA
>JAPYZO010004439.1:0-16313 GCA_030522905.1 Torymus flavipes | reverse complement strand
TTTTTTCATTCTTACCTTCTATATTTACATTAAATCTATCTTTCATGGTTGGGAAATCTGGTCGATAGGAGAATTTATATAAGTAAGTCGATGACGCCTTTTGCATTTGAATATCGGACACATCTTGAATGTTGTTTACAAAAAGTAAATCTCCAAAAAACTGTATGATTTCATCAATGTGATTTTCATTTATTTGATCTTTTCCAAAATAAAACTCACGAACAGGTTTAGCAATTTTAGATGCCTTTCCAATATCGCTAATTCTTAGATACTCTGCAATAATGGTTTCAAAATTATCATTTAATTCTTTTACAAGATCTGAAATGTTGCATCCAAATAATCTAAGGATTCCTTCATGACTATTATAACCGATAATTACAGGCACATCTATGCCATTTGCTACATTTTTGTGTATCGAATGTGGAAAAATCGGATCTGAACTGTTACTATCTGGTGTTGATACTAATTTGAGAGTAATTCTTGTTGCTTCCTAAAAATTATAAAGTTTCAGAAATTTATCTATTTGTATTTATTTACACAAGACTTTACCATTTTATTTATCTTTTCATACGTTTCCACTAATTGAAGTGCAGGTATAGTTCTTAAGAATTCGATAGTTTCTATAGCATTAGAGCAGTCTTTTCCTAACGCCTTAGCCAAATTGTATCCATATTCTTTATTCGAAGAAATATGAGCCCATGGATTAGATATTACGCCACTTTGCATGATTGCTTTATGGAAGAGTCCTATTAACGATAAATAATACTTAAAATAATTCTCAAAACATTACTATATAAAATACGACTTGAAATTATTGAATACTATTATTCTAAAATCAAGTATTCGAAACAAATAAAAATTTCACCTTTAGCTTGTGATGATACACATAATGCGTGAACCGAAGCTCCACCAGCACTTTCACCAAATATTGTTATATTTTCAGGATCTCCACCAAAAACTTCTACGTTACAGTGTTGAGTTTTTTAATTTTTCTAAAAATAATAGTTACCTAGAACTCCAAGTCTGTAATTTATGCCAACAAAAACAATTTCTTTTTTCAATAAATAATCTGGACTATATTTTTTGTAAGTATTTGAACTTGATTTAAAACCGCCTCCATGAATCCATACCATCACAGGTCGCTTTTTATTTAACGAAGGCGATGCAACATCTAAGTAAAGACAATCATCTCCACCTTCTTTCACATCGGATGATCGATCATATTGTGCTGACCATTTACTTTCTTCTAAAGCCTCTCGAATACCGCTCCATGGTTTTAGTGGTTCAGGATCCTTAAACATTTTTAAAATATAACATAAAATAAGATAATAGTGAATAACACAAATAATTTATGAAAATTAAAAATATTTTTTATTTATCTATCCCCCCCCTCCACACACACATTCACGCACATACACACACAAATAGAAATACATACACAAATACAGATACACGCACACGACAATACATACAGATACAAATATATACACAGATCCAGATACACACACGCATACACACTCACTATTATAGTCTGCGTTTATATGTTAAGAAGAACGACTCAATACGTAAATAAGCAAGTTGAATGGCGACGTTACCATTTTTTTTAACAGACAATGCTATTTATACAAGGAGAGCTTTTCATTTCCGAATCATGGATTTGGATGAAAACTTCATGATCTCATTTTTCATTTTGACCCGAAGATGAGAGCTCTTTTTATTAGATAAATAATCTTCATTGAAAGTAAGATAAAGTAAAACAAATTTAATCATTAGAAACGAGTTTTATCCGCATAAAAATAGTATTAATGAAATTCAATGTTTTGGACGGTAAATTATTAAACCTTTTCTCGTAACACTTCTAAATTAAGCATTATTTTTTTTTCCTAAAATTTTATTTAGGTTGTAACATTCGGTACATTTTAAATTGGTTAATTATTAATTATTTGTTTTGAATAACGTATAAAAGAAAATAACAATGATACCAGTCTTAAAAAATATAAAAAAATATTCAAAATATTTTTTTAAAACATTTGATCGATGACTAGAAAAAATTGTTCTATCCCTCATTTGACTAGAGAAAATTGAATTTCAAACTGCAGTATGATATCAATTGGTTGTCTGCGAAAATTTATTTTGATTTGAAGAAAAAGCTGTACGTCAAAATAAAATTACTAAGCCGAATATCATTAAAAGAATAGTTACTGAATAAGAAAACGTAAATTTTTGGTACAGTAGATGATCAATACGGCGATACTGATTGAAATATTATTGTTGAGATGAAGGTGAGGCGAAACGATTATTTTTCGGAAGTCGATAGATGTTGTATTTTGACTCATCCTGATTGTATTGAAAATAATGGAAACTGCAATTATTATACACATGCAGGGTATTTTTTAAATCATAGTATATATAAGTAAAGAAATAATCGGTTATCACTTGACTCTAAAGATTTGTGTAAAGATATGTTACAAAATTAACAATGACGCTACAGAAATATATCGTGATTCTTTAATAACGAAATGAAAGAAAGTTTCCACTTAACTAAACGATTAGTTTTCTTTAGAATTTTATAATAAAACTCAGAAAAATCGTAAAATGAATTGATATAATATTTTGTTTATTAGTATACCAATTTTGACATTCTCGAAGTAAAAAGTTCAATCTCTTATAATATGTATTATTAGATTGTTTTTGTATTTCATATAAATGTTTGACGTTACTCACTTTGAATCTCAACTTGCCGATTGGAGGTTCGGCATACGGGACACCCCTGAACGAGATGTACTGTCCAGCATCTATATTATTTCGTATAACACCTTGTAACTTTCCCTGTTTGATTTCTACGATTGGAGTAGCCATTTTTGTGTATTGCCTTGGAAACTTGTCGGCTGATACTTCAGTCAATAAGAGTCTCGCTTTTCGTTTGGTATATTGTTTTAAAATATTCCAAGTTGTTGCATATCTTATCATTCCTAGATAACCAGTTACTTATTAAGTGAACTTATGTGAGTCAAAGTTTAATTTTCAATTTCTTTTTTTCAAAATCAGTCTAAGGTTAGTGAATATTACTGCACAAAATTTGAATAGTTAACAAAGAAGAATATAGAAACAAATTTGTTTTAAGTTTGAGCAAGGTTCAAATTTTCGATTTTCTATGTGCAATAATTATATATACACACACATGCTTAAGAGAACAGGTTTGAAGTAGCTTAAACAAATAATAACTTTATTTTTTCTTTTTATCAACTTTTTCAGCGGCTTTTCGAGGTCTATCTTATGATGAGGACTTAGTATAAATTGAACAAACTTTAAAGTTATATTTTTGTTTTTAATAATTCAGATTAAAATAATACAAATCGTGTCTAAAAGTAAACCCGAAAATTTGGTGTAATATGAGCGCTCAACAAATATTTTATATAAAAAAAAAAACGGAAATTACTACAAAAACTTTACGTAGTTAGTATATACGATTCATGAAAAATAAACTACATCTCTAAAAATAAAATTTTACACGTGGCATTTTCCACTTGTTAAATTCAGTTAAATTTCGACAAATCGGGTTTTGAAATTTTGCATATTACATGCTATTTCATTCATTACGCTCATCTTACACCAAATTTCGGGATTGATTTTTACACATATTTGTATTATTTAAAACCCAATTACAAATAGAAATATAACTCTAAAGTTTGTTCTATTTATGATGAGTCACCATCATAAGATAGACCTCGAATAACCGCTAAAAAGTTAATAAAATAAAAATAAAATGATTATTTGTTTAAGCTACCTCCTATAAAACTATAAAAATAAATGAAAAAAAACAAGGTTAATTTTATTAACATTATTTTCCTATTGCTCAAAGTTTGCATTATATAGAAAAATATTATTAAGTATATAATTTATTATATGTGAAAGACACGCTGGTACAGTTATGAATGTTTGAATAAAAGAAATATTGTAATGTTTAAAAATTGTTTCATAAGCTTTTAACAATGAATTTTTGAGGCTAGGTAAAACATCATCAAAATGCAGCTGCTATCTTGCATTAATAAAAAGCATAAATATCTGATATTCAAAAAAATGATATTTATTTGAAAATGTCAGGAATACAACCGGCTAGCTTGACTTCAGATGTGAATAATAACATAAAAGATTCTTACTCGTGTAGCAGACGATTTTTTTTCACTAGTTATTCTTGCACCATAACTTTGTTTTACATAATTCATGTATTTCACAGACACTTCTTTAATAATTACTACAATGTTTACATTGTTTATGAGACTACAACAAACGTATTAAATATAATAAGCTACCGGTAGCCATTGAAACTACAGCTACGAGAAATGTGATAGTCACTATAGCATGAGAACCGTCAGCGCAACTAGCCACAGAAGCAGTAAGTTCATTAACAAGTCGGTAATTCAAATTATTTAGTCAACTTACTTGCCAACATACGGTTATTATACGGTTATTGATCAAATCTAAATCATTATATTTTATAAATATAATGGAAAGGTATCAACAAATCAAACAACTTTATAATATCATTTTTATTAGTAATAAAGTAGAAAGAGTCAATCTTGATGTAAAAATATATAAGTCTATCAATATAAGAATCGATCTGTTGCCAAAACATTGCTAACTCTAACTGCAGTAAAAAATGTATCGCTAATATTAACGCGTGAAAAGGAAAAACTTATTAATATGAAATTTATGATACATTAAGTAATAATGATATTCGTAATTTATGAGATAATTTCTGAAAAATTACTGTATTTTTGATTTACCTACACTAGATAAAACAGATTTCTCGTAGGGTAAGACCGATATACAATGGTTATGTTATGCTATTCCACGATGCTGTTTCGAATGCTTCAGACAGATGGCGTCACAAGTACTATAATTTATGATTATCCCTTGAAGTTATTCTCCTTTTAATAAAATTTAGTCATTGTTGATATTTAAAAAATGTAATTTCATAGAATCTTAAAATTTTTCTGCTACAAATAATATTTTACAGCCTAATTTAATAAATGTCAAAAAGAAAATTTTACTCTCTTCGTTTGTAACGTCCTAATTTTTTGTTAAGACAAGTGGTTCCCTAAAGAAAAATAAATTTTTTTTAATATTTTCGAATGACATTTTCTAAGAGAATATTTTATTTATTTACTTAAAATTTTAACCACTATTTATTTTAGTTTATTATATTTGAATTTTTATTTGCAATATTATGAATTTAAGTAGAATTCGATGCTATTGCGTTACATTTTACCAATCATTTAAATTATTCTTATGAAACTCATTTCCATGACCATCTTTATAATTAAATTGTCATAAATAAATGATTATAGCATATTAGAACAACATGTATAAATACTAATTAATACGCAGCAATGCTATTGCCCATAAAATATCACATATTATATGTAAATAAAAATCTTCAGTCGATTATCACTTACACCAGAGATCAAGTATCTATGTGGGGTCCTCAACTTCTCGTTAACCAACCGATTATTTATTAGTGAGAGTGTGGTAGAGACGACGAAGTACTACCGATGTTTACCTCCCGTCGAGTTTGATGTTTTTCTCTGGATTTGTCTGCAGACGAGTGGCGGTCTTTCGAAAATTAACGTCAACTCACTCAAAGTCAATTGCAGGATAAAAGATTACGACGCACTTCGAGAAAAATACAAGAAGGTCATTCGACGAAATAACTTTATGCCTTTATTGAGACTGAAATCTCTAAATTTAAGCGTCACTTGATTCAATTACGTAAGCTTCAGAGATTTAATTTTGTGGTTGCATTATTTATTCACTTTATGATTGTAAGATTGTAAGGTTGTTTTTAACTCTACATACGGTAATATTTATAACCAAAAACAATTCAATATAATAATTTACAAAGAAAGTTGTTATTTTTAAGCACAACCGATACTCGAAACAGTCTTATAATTTTTCCCGAGAAAAAACGTAATACCTTAAATGTTTATATATCAATATATAAAATTTGACTCATTCTAGTGATAGGGATGATGATTGAGCACAAATGGCTCATTCGGGCGAATGAAACACGAGAATACTAATTAATATCATCATCCTCGGTAAAGAAAGTCAACTTCCTTCCCTAGTTCCACCATGTATGATGTATACTATTACACTTGGAATGAATTTATTTTATGCGTTTTCTACAATATAATCTTGTATATTGCCTAAAATTATTTTTATTTTATTAAAATATATAGACATAGACTAATGGCATCACATCTTTTATATTGAATATTTTTCCAAAGCTGATTCTTATAAATAAAGAAAATATGCTTAAATATATGTTAAAAATAATTGCTTTTTTGTATAGATTAAAATAATTTGATTTTTCACAAAAATATTAATTACCAAAGTGTTGGTGGAAATCGATTCCAGTATTTGCTTAATAAATAGCTAGTTCGATGAAATGATTTTTCCGATCATATTCACCATTTAATAGACAGGATAATAGAATGAGTTTTTCACAGGTTTACATTAGCTTATTTATGAGTATCCAAAAGATATTAAAATCAGGGTTCCCAAATGGGGATCTTTTATCCTTTTTACGCACATGCAAACGACGTCATATTCTTCGAGAGTAAGTGAGTCAAAGTCGCCACCTGGCAACTCTGATTAGAATGAGCCAGTTTTTTATTTAGGAAATGGCTAGTAAGAGGCTTTCTATTATGGAGAGGAGTGAGAGAGGCATAATCAAACGGAAAAATCATTGTTTTCGTTTGCATCCCCTGAAATAGTACTACCAACGAATTAAATACCAATAATTCGTGTTTATATTTTCATTAGCTATCTTTTTTAATATTTGATTTTAAATACATGATCAAATCATAGAGAAAATTTAGTAAAAACATATATAGGATATGACTGGAAAAATCGTTTCATCGCTATCAAGAAATTAGCTATTTTTACTAGCTATTTATTAAGTTTATGGCTGTTTTCGATAGAGACCCGTTCTACCAGGGGATGGGTCTTATTGAAATACAACTTTTTTTGCATAAAAGCAAGTGTAAACAAAAGTGTGAAATTAAAAACCTGTATACCTAAGTGAAATAAATCTAGTTTAAAACTATACGGCTAACATTGAACTTTGCAAATTTTACTTTTAAAGTAAAAAGGCTTAATTGAACCGTACCATAAGAAGAATATAAATCTTTTATTTTATAGTTAATATGATACTTGATTATTATACTTGATTATATACCTGATAAAACTTTTTTTTTTAATGTATATAACAAACTTTCTTAATTGATACGGATAATTTTTCTGTACGAAACTGCCTAAGCTTATCTCACTACTTATCCCAGCTTCAGATGCCAGTAGTCGCCAGCCATATATGGCCCGTACGGCACACCTGCATCGAAAACTCGCATGCCTGAAAATAGCAGCCGCTATCTCCAGAGGAACGAAAGTAAAGTGTTAATGCGATATTGATAAGAGTACCACGCTTACAATGCCGTAAATTCCATACGTCGGGCTACTGGAATTCTGGCCAAGCTAATCATAATAGCGGATTTGTTCGAAGGTAAATGTAATCCAATTACCGAGGTCATACATACCTTTGAACTTAAAAGTCATTTGTTTGGTGGACGTAAAGCGTAATATATTGTTTTACATCGGGAGGTAGTAGCATTTGTCATTCATTTTTAACAAGAGCAGGTGTATGACTGACAAAGGCTACTGTAATATACAACCTTAGATTTTGCGTAAGATAATTGTAGCTATTAGTAATTATAGTTTTTTTATAAAACTATTTCGCGACTAACATTGATCGATGATAATTTTTAATTTTTTACATTTTTCTCATAATTCCTTCTCATAATAAACATTTTGCTTATATAAAGGAATTTTAAGATATAAAAATATACATGGAGGCCTGAAAGAAAATCCATATATATTCTAGAAACCACCAGAAAAAGAATCAATGAACAAATATATGGGTCCACGAAGATCTGGCAAAGTTATTTTGTAATAATCTCGTAAATTTAAGCAAAATGTGTGACACACAGCTTTTTAAATTCCTTAAAATTTCTAAATTCAGTGTGTAGCAAATTTTATATATTATTTACCTAAGTATAAAAGGACGAGTTAATCTTTAATTTAGACTTTAGAGTACTTTAGTATGTTAAAAAGTTCGTTTACGAATTCTTTCGTAACACGTATCGAGCATTCATACCGTCTGATCGTCAATTTTACACGAACCACATAATTGGCCCTTTACGATCTGGTCACAAAGTGTTTTCACGTTAAGAATCGCGAGAGCACGACAAAACGCTGCGAGACAATAAAAAGGTCCCTGTTCATTTCTTAGTGAAACCTCAATGGTCCGTTGTCACAAGAAGCCTTCGGCTATAGTCTCGTCGCTTTTTCTCCGAGAATATCCAGCAATTATATACCGTAAAATTTTAACTTCTTCGCGACTTTTTTTAAAGTGCAAAAACGGGAACATTTCAGCCAATAGCGGTATTAAACGTATAGAGTTTGTCGAAAATAATCATTTTACAATATATCTTTTTTATTCCTAACGAATGTATGTATAATAGTTGAGATGTTATAGGTACAATGATTCATTTTTGTTTCAGATACGAAAAAAGGTAAACAATAATCTACTGAACCAATAATCCATACCAAATTATGGTACGTGCAACTTTCGTTATATATATAGGTAAATACTAAAAAATGTTAAAATATTTTACACCATATGAATCCATAATTTCTACCTATTTATGAATTACTAAAACACCTTTCAACGCCACCCTGGCAACCGTAATTTTTCAAAAACATTCATTCGACAACAACTTCTTAGAAGCCACCCATATCTTGGACAATCAGGGGCCCAATTACAGAAAGAGAAAGCCGAAACACGAGTCCGACACGCGCGTAAGTGTCGCCCGCGGGAGGACACCATCGGTCCCCGAAGGAAAACTCGCGGCCCCTGCTCTGCACGCGTCATCGCGGCCATATAATTGTTTTCGCGGAGGACGCGTGGCCCGAGGGCCGCTGCGACACGAAGAAGAACAGGATCGTCCCGAAATTTTCGAGCTATTACAGAGGACTCTTGCGGTTTTCGCCTTTGTCTCGCCATTAGAATTACAAATACACTTGTGTGTAGGGCTGCCCGGCACGCGCCCTGGGCGCAAACCTCGTACTTAATGCCAGACATTTCGAGTGGGCGCTCGGAGGTATATAGGAGAGGCGGAGAGCAGAGATGGAGATGGAAGGCCAGGGCTAAACGGATAGTTTTGTCTTTTTGTAGCGTCTCTATGTCTGGATCGTAGATCGCGCGCACGACTTTTTATTGTTTTTGGAGGAGCGTTTAGAGTGATTGCTGGGTACAGTGTAGTGACGGCTTTTTAGTCTTGTGAATTAATAAAGAGCGATCGAGGTGGCTTTCAGGTGTGTTTTTGAAAGCGGTTTTTGTGCTTGATTGATCAAAATATTCATGCTGTTTAAATTTTATAACAATTGAAATTTTTCAGTTTGCTATTACACAATTGTACCAAAAAAATACCGTAAAGTTTTTGGTTAAAATTTTGTGAATAATGCCTAAACGTATGATTAAAATGAAGACGTGTACAATAATCTCACATTTTATTAAAAAGTGGAAGCAGCGTTCGCACACCCCATAAAGTACTTAATTAAAATCAATTTTGGATTAAATGATCTCTATAGATATCGAGTGCCAATATTTTGCTACGATTTTTCTTATCATTTTTGTATTTACACTTTCACTCACAGCTACTATAATTATATTCATCACAGAAACCAAAAATCACAATCAACGATAACGATTGCTAGCCAAGAATTTTGTTTACGATATCTGTTATTACTAGCAAATTCATTCACTTCCCGTCAATCATAATTTCGGTCGATTGACATCATCCAGCCTTCAACCGACTCCCTCAACCGCCCGCAGCTCGCGAACCTTTCGTTTGTCCCTTTGCCTCCCGCGGGATAGTCTCGCGCAGCCGACTTTCGCTCTCGGCGCGTACACGTCGCGCGCATATATATCCCTATACGTGCGACGATAATAACACGGCTCGCAGCGCGATCGTTGGGAGGAATGACTCTTCCTTCGCCAAAGAGACTTTTAAAGCGCTAATTTCGTACCTGGAATGAAGGGAGCGATTTCTTTGACCCTTTTGGGCACCGCATTCTGCTATTTCTCTTTTGGCTTTTGCCAAGATGTTGCGATTTTTATGTTAATCTCCGGATATGTTTTCGGGGCATTCAACTGGTTTTCGAGTCGCGCATATGGTAAGCAGATGTTTACGATTCAAATTTGCCTATTCGTTAAACGGTTGACTGAATATTTATGTATTCCGTATAGTATGAAACGAATAATTTATATCAGCCACTTGTCATATTTCAAATCTTTCCATATTTTTAAATCTTTTAAATTTATATATATATATATCAAATGTAAAAGTAAAATGCTATGTATAACTATTTCTAGTCTACAAGGAAATGCAGGTATAGCAAAAAACGTTGCGCTCGTATAAAGCATCCCCCATAGCACGTCACAAATCTCATCGCGCATCGTGCGCGGCTCTCACAGCGTTCAAATCCACTTAAATTACTTAATAATATCATATATACATTACGATTTATTCCTCCTCTCCACCCATAAAATAAAGTGTTGTAACTCGGCTGCCATCCGCGCCAGATACGACTATACTTGAATAAATACCATATCTCAAGTCGGACAGTACCGCAGCACAGATATCAAACAAGTTGTAACTCTCCTCCGATCGCACACACACGCTTACGAATCCATCTCTCTCGCACGTCTGTATATATATACTGTATAATACACGCGATCTTATATCCCGATAATCCTTATGCTCGCGTGGTACAAAACGCGCCCGTGGCTATACACAACGTAGGATATACGCGAGAGCGCTCCAAGGCCGCCCGATTAATCCGCGGCTAATTAATTAAGCGATCAATTAATTAGGCGACTGATTAATTATATCGGGGCCGAGAGAGAAAGAGAGAGAGAGAGAGAGCCCTTGCGAGGCGTATAATTAAATCGTCGCGCTGTCAGGGGACTCGAAGGACTTGGCAATGAGCTTCTTCTGGTTCGCTCGTCGTCTATACAGTCCGCGGGGTGGTCACTTAGTCCATCTTCCTTTCTCTCCCTCTATCGCCTTTATCTCGCTCGATTGGCTAATTAAGTGCAAGTCCTACGTCTTATTCGACTGCGGTGTGCAGTGCGGTAGTAATTGCTCTTTTTCCGGGGAAACGTTCTTACATCGGCTTCCGTGTAATGGCCATCGGGCGCGCGAGCTTTTTTCGTGTCTAGGCCTGACGACGAGGACGAGGATGATGATGATCCGATGCCATTGTTTTACATAGGATGTCGCACTTGCTGCGGCCGGAGTAGGTGTCTTCTCGGCTTCTTACTTGCTGATTGAATTGAAGGCTTTAATTGCTTCCTTTTGAAGAGCTGTTGTTCTGCTTCCTAAGGCATTTGTTGAATCGCATTTTATAGGGCTTCTTTATTCTTTAATCCTTCGGAAGTATACCCTTCAGTGTTATAGAATATCTCTAATATCAGAATTCAACATAATAATTTCAAGCATATTATGCATTAAATATACAAGCTTTCAATTAATCTTCTGTATGTATCACATATATAGCAATATATTATGACACTTCCTATACATTAACATATATGACTTATTATATATCATTAAACATATATCCGCAGCAATAGATGTCATTTAGTATATCAATCCACAACAAACCCACACGCGCGCATTACCGCACATAAATATTAATACTCTACCAGCTAGATATTCCCACTTTTGCACCTAAGCATTAAACCTCCTCGGCGAAGAAAAAATCCGAGCGCACTCGCCCGGCAACAAATAATAGCCTTGCGAACGAATTAATTGAAACGTTTCAAATCAAAACGCGCCTCTCGAAAATACGGACGCTCGGGCGCAAAAAGAACTCGCGCGGCTCCCGCGGCACACTCGCAGTGCTGCGTCGACGTTAATTAGAGCGCCTTTGCGTCCGTCAATTCGAAGCCCGCGTGCCGGCCGCGCCTCTCTCTCCCTCCCTCCCTCTCTCTCTCTCGCGAGAGAGAGAGAGAGAGAGAGAGAGAGAGAGAGAGAGAGAGAGAGAGGTTCGCGTCGTCGACGTCGCGAAGTGCCGCGAATTGCTCGCGCGCGCGCGCGGTTACGCAGGTGAAAGCTCCGATGTGGCAGCGCGGCGATGTGCGTCTTTGCGATGTGTATACGGGTTGGAATTTGTTTTGCGTACGGGTTTTTGTGAATGGTATGATTAAGTGGTGGATTTGAATTGAATTTTAATTTTTGGGTCAATTGTTTTTAAATTTTTCAAGAGGTAAGTCTACTTCAAAAGCGGTTTAAGTTGGATGTATATTATGCAATGTTATTTTACAAGTTGGTTTCACAGGTAGCAATAGACATGTGGGAATTGCACATAGATGTATATAACAAAGTTTGATTATGCTTTTATGATTTTACATAGGTTGATGGAATAACAAAAATTTATTGATGTTAATTGGGTAACATCTTTAAACAAATTGTGTTTTCCGATAAAATTGAAACAACATTACTATAACAATTAAGTTCCAGACTATTTTAATGGAACAATTTCTCTAAACCAAGATAAAAGTTGGTAACAACGAAACTAAAGAGAATAATAGAAAATGAAACTTTTTCTAACATACTCAAAGGAATACATTGCATCACCACAAAGTTCCGCGTGAGCGCAGAAAAGGCGGAAAATCTCGCGTAATAATTGCGCGAATCCCATCTGAGAGAGATAGCGCATCGCTGTAAACGTAACCGCGTGGGTACACGGGGGCCAGCGCGAATAGTTAGATTGCTTCTCGCCATCTCCCGCACGCATACCTCCCCGTTGGCTTCGCGGTCTGTCCACGCACGCGGCAGGGCTGTGACGCGACTTGTCCAGCTCCCCGGAATCGTATAGTTTCGGATTGTTTCCCCAACTAATTTGCCGCGGATAGTTACAGCGCGCGCGTCCGTGCCAGCAGCCGGAATGAGATTAGTTCGCGCGGTCGTCTTGTTACATCCCCCTTCTCGTTACCTACTCCCTCTGGATTTACGCCGAAGGACTCTACATGTCAATCTCCCGCGCTTTTAGCTGGAAAGTGTAATTTTACGGACTTTTTTTTTGTAGGAGAAAGGGTGAGGGAAATGAATTTTTTTACGTGTAAGGGATGTTTCTGGGAGGAAAAGGTTAGGTAGTAAATGTATGTGTAGGCGATCGGAAAGGGCGCGAAGCTCGTTTTTGCCCGAGCAGAACCGTTAATTTCCCTGGTGTGATTGGAGGAGCAATTTAAAGTTTGTAGCGGTGCGGTGTAACGTTAAGTTGATTGCTGCGGAGGACGCCCGCGGTGGGTTACTGCCCATCTGCTGGAACTGAAATTCGTTTTATTTGTTGTAATGTATGGGTATGGAGGATATGGTTTGAAAATTGAAGAATAAGTATAATATTTTCTGATGCAGAAGGTATTGAGTATACTACGAAAAATTAGTTCCGAAAGGTAAATTAAAAGAAAATTGGAACTCACTGAATTTTCTATTTAAAAACATTAAAATTTTATTTACTTCAAAACTCACTAAAAAGTAAAAATATTTTAAAATATAGAAAGAGGTTTTTGATTTCAGAAAAATAATATCATATTCTAGAAATCTAAGACAGTGCAATGACGTAATCCTTTATTCTATATTCGTGGGCGGTCGCTTCATTCATTGTGAGCCACTTTTTCTCGCTTGCACATATTTCGTGGAATCCTTTCGAGTTCCCAGTTCGTAATTCTTCAAATTCGGTCTTTCGTCACATCATGCATATTCTGTCCAATTGTGGTCATCTTAGATCTCTACAACGATGTGCCCGCACTAGATATTATCGCGACGCGTGTATTCTAGTTTTCTTTGTTAGAGATTTTTAAATTCGTTACATTCCACGAGGAATGTAGCGCTTGGTGCACGCATGTCGTTACATAAAATACCAGGAGATAAAAAGATAATTTTTGTAAACGAGCGCGTGTGTGACGTATTCTGTCTTTCTCATGTCGATGAAACGGATAACATTAATTTGAACAGATTACATATAGATACATGTGTAGTAAGTGAAATCTAATGCGATATAGTTTTAATATTGAGAATGATTTTGAGTAATCTATTATATTTAAAGAGAAACGAAATCTATTTTTTAATAAAACATATTTTTTTTAAATACGTTATTATGAATTATATATTACTTTATGCAACAATCAAAAACCAATTCACATTAATATTTGATAATTCTTTTAAATAATTTCATAACTGACTATAAATCCTCGCTCACTAATGGACGCTTGGCATTAAAACAATATAGATAAATAATAAAATTAATTGAATTGATCAAATAGTAAGTATAAGAATTATACTGTAAATAAACTGCTATGATCAATTTATTGAACAAATAATAATAATCAAGAAATATTTTTAATACATATTTTCAAATATTTTATAATAAATTATCACGGAGTTTTAAACAACATAACATTATTTATAAAGTTATATAAATATTCTTTAAAATAATTCTATTTATGAAATTTTTAATTAAAGTAGAAGATAAGAGATTTAAGTTGATATTGAGATTTAATTTGATAATGAGCTTAAGCTTGTTCATCGAGCGCCCCCCATCAATAGTTCCCGTTTGTCACCGCTATGCAGCGCGCCTGTAGTGCTTTCCTTGGGTGAATCAGAAGGCCGAGTGTATATAAGCCCGTGTAAGTCAACCGTTCGAATGACTCTGTGCGAAGAGTCTATGTCCCATATGTTGGCAACACTTTTTAATTTTTTTTCTGTTAAAAAATTGGCAATATATGGAAAGAATGTTGGATATAGTGCGCAGTTGCCGAACGTTCGAGTGTTCTTTTTTTGCATCAGAATTGCTCGTTACTTTCAAAATAAATTTATCACTCGTTTTTTTTTATGATATCATTCACCATTGCATAAGTGGAGGGTATGTCTATGTTTTTTTCTGCTAACTGATCTGCAAGCTTACAAGACAAATTATCCACAGCACAGTGAGAAATTTTGAATTTTTTATTACAATTCTTTCCTATCACTACATTACAGAAAGAATTTTTAACGTCTTCATCAACATCTGGGAATTTTTTTGTGAATTCTTCATAATTATCATTTTCTGTCAGGAAGTTCATCATCAGTATCATTTCCCTCATTTTCCGAGTGAATTATCGCATATCTCATGAAAAATTTATAATGAGAAAATAATTTTACCAATTCTTCTGAAGGATTTAGAATTTTTTCATACAACTTAAAGTTAGCAAAAAAAATAATAATTTGTCTTGATTACTTTTTAATAATTGATAATTAAATTCCCCAGTTTCTGGATGAATATTCAATCTGAAGAATGTTTTTAAAGAGTAAGCTAGCACAGAAGTGTCTTCAAAAACTGTATAATTCAAAACGAAATTTCCAGTAATTAAATATTTATCTGAATCCGAAAAATTTTGATTTAAAATGGCTACCACTATAGCAGGTTTCTTTAATTTCTTACCACCTTTATAATTTAATGAAGTCACAAAGTTACAAAATCGTTGGAAACAATAATTTGAATAGTCTTGAAGGTTGTACTTCATAAACTCAAACAATAAATTGCAAACATCACTCTCCAATAATACATCTGGTATATATTCTTTTGTATTCTTTTATGTCAATATATTTTTACTAGAACAACTATTTATTGTTTTGATTTTATCATCAAATCATTGATTAGAGATATATAAAGCATTCAATTTATTTTTAAATAAATATCTAAAAAATTTGTCTGATATCGACATATCGCAATTGGTCTGAAATTAGCATCGCTTTCACTTGAATCAACCAAAAAGATTTATCTTCGCCTGGTGCTATACAAATCAACTGAGAAACATACGATTTAGAACCATTTATCTGCAAAAATAATTTTTGATGAAAATTTATTTATTGATTATCATGCAGTAACAAGTGTAAAGGGATATGTTAATAATGAGGATATCAAAGCCAAATGGAGTATTTTTAGCATGCTTTAATAGCTTTGGTTTTAAGTGGGTCAGACACCTTTAAAATTTTCTTCATAAAATGACCTGAAAAAAATAAATTTTCATAATTAGAAGTATGTATAAGTGATATTCTAAAAATGTAGTTAATTTATGATAAAATGAGACCTGAAAAAAAATTTTCTATTTATTTTATCCCCAGATATGGCTATTTCAAAATTTT
>JAPYZO010004438.1:0-27784 GCA_030522905.1 Torymus flavipes | reverse complement strand
AAACTCATTACCATCGTTTGCAGTCACAATAATATTATCACTCGTACAGTTGACAGACATTTTTGCCAATAAAGTGACTCACTTCTACACTGTTCTATCCTACGTGCAGGACATAGCCGAGGATTTCATTGCTCGCTACAACTATGGGCTCCTACCGCGTGGACGTTCAGCCACGGCCTTCTATCCTCCGCACCTGGCCGAGATCAAGAGCTATTCGGACCTTACCCTCAGCGCCCGGAACTTTGATGGCTTTGCTGTGATCGCCCTCTGGGGTAGTAAAACCCTTAACTCTATGATTTGGTTCTTTGCCCTCGTTGCCACGGTACTTCAGCGTCGTGAAACTAAGCGCATCAACATGCCGAACCTCCACGAGTGTCTGCCCAACTATTCCTTTAATACTGATGTTATCCTTAGGTGGCAGAGCCTTCAGAATCAGACTAACTATTCCCGTGAGTAATAATGAACATTTACAATTCAGACATTACTATATTCTTACCATACTCTTAACGTGATGTGACAAATCCTTTGTTCATTGCAGCGAAGACAAAAGAACACACGATCACGGCCCGCTACTCGAACATGGTTGAGGGCGGAATTCACGACCGTGAAGCCCGACTCACATATTTCACCGAGGACATTGGCCTGGAGAATTACTACTTCTACGTGGAAATGGAGCTGCCGTTCTGGATGAACACCCGAGTGTACGATCTGTCCAGTTACAGGCGAGGCGAGCGCTATTTCTTTGACCATACACAGTTGCTGTCCAGGTATCACCTCGAGCGTCTGTCCAATGACCTTGATGAGATCGAGGACATAGACTGGGACCAAAACATCCTCACAGGATTCTATCCCAACGTCATTGACTATAACGGCAACAAGTTCCCTTCAAGGCCGCCCAACACACCCATCCGAATCAACAAATACAGATTCGCACTGGTGAGTGTTGTGTATAAAATTGAGTCTACTAAAATATTTTAAATTCAAATTTCAGGTAAAACGAAATAAAAACTTTTTATGGCAAATTTTTTAACTAAAGAACCTGATAAAAATCTACTCTGGATCAATAAATCCTAAATCTTTTTAATAATCATCATTAAATTACTTATAAATTTCAGGTTTTAAGGTAAAATGATTGACAAACTTTTAAAGAAATTACTTTTTTTCAGAGAGCTAAGCAATCTGAGGACCGCCTTGATATTGCAGCTGATAGTCACGTATTGTTCATCAAGGAAGCAAATAACGTCTACAATGGGAGCCGCAGTATGTTGAACAACCTTATGAACGCCGCACAAGGCAACGGCGATTCCGTCAACTTCGACTACTACAACACGCTCGAGTTCACGGCGAGACACATCCTGGGCTGGAATCCCGAGCCGCTGAACAAGTTCAACGTGAACATCAGCGTTCTGCAAAACTACAACCTTGACAAGCGCGACCCTGCCTTCTATAGAATGTTCAAAAAGATCGTCGACATCGGGTACAGGTACAAGGCTCACTTGGGACCTTATTCTCGCAAGGAGTTGGAATTTCCCGGAGTTAGCATCCAGAAGCTGAGCACCGATAGGCTGGAGACATTCTTCGACAAGTTTGACTCCATTCTCGGCTATCAGAAATGTCAATCAAAGAATATTCCTATTCTCGTAACGCAGAACCGTCTGAACCACAAGCCTTTCACCGTGAGCCTTAAGGTTCAGTCCACTAAGGCCACCAAGGCCATGATCAGGATATTCGTCGGCCCCAAGTACAACGGGCGTGGCTACGAACTCGATATCGATGAGTCCCGTCGTAACTTCTTCCAGCTCGACGAGTTCGTCGTTACACGTAAGTACCTCAACTTTTTAGGTACTCTAAATACACTACACTTCTTGAAACCCCTTAAAAATCATTTTCTACAATTGTTTTACAGTTAAGAAAGGCGTGAACGAGCTGCGTCGCAACGACAGTGACTTCGTGTACCAACTGAAGGAGCTGCCGCGCAGTGATATCATCTACTCACACATCCTGCGCGCTGCCGACGGTAAGGAGCAACTCGCCTACCGCGGGCAACCCTACGGTATTCCTCGGCGTCTTATGCTACCCAGGGGTAATGTTAAGGGTCTACCTCTCCGACTCTTTGCCATTGTTAGTCCATTGGACCAAGACCGTGTGCGCTACGTGGACACCCTCATAGCCGGTATGGACTTTAGTGACGGACGCGCCATGGGATTTCCGCTGGACAGGCCCATTGTGGCATATAGGTTCAGGACCCCGAATATGGCGTTTAACGACGTGACGATTTATCATCAGAGCAAATGAAGGGATGGGAGTTCGTTGTTTAATGGTTGTTTGTGATACAACGACGTTGCATTGTGATAAATAAACGTATTTTTTATTATGAAGTTATTTTTTAATTGTACTTTTTCATACTCATTACAAACATTGCTCACAAAATTCAGTATTTTAATGGAAAATCCATAGGAATTTTGAAGAAATTTCAAACATTTTGTATTAATAGTATATTGAATACGCATTGCAATATTCCAACATTAAAGAATTAATTTAAAGACAGAAAAGTAATAAGAACCAGTCAAAATGAATTTTCTCACAACTCTGAGCGCAAAATACTATTTTTTAGCACACCATGACGTAAAGTATTATGTTAATTCCTTGACTACAGGGTAGCACAATCTATACTATTATTTTTTGCATTTTTTATGTTTATGTTTCCTATATAAAAAAGAAATGGATTTGAGATTGTTACCTCTAATGATTGTGATTGGTCGATTTGAAATGGACATGTAAAATTTGATTGGCCCACGATATGGAGCGCGAAGCACGCATTGACGGATCTAGTTTTCATTAAAATATTCATTCATTAGATAACAATTATAATTGGAATCCGTCGTTGAGAAAAAGAATGCGTGCAGAATTGAAATTTTGCGCGCGCATGGCTACCAACACCGCAACTACAAATTCGCAACAACCCTTCGCGAAAGCGTCCACTGTACAGTAAGTTCACTCAGCGTACCCGCACTGGCGCACTGTCGTTGCACATGCGAAAAGACCACTTATAAGTTCTCTTTCTTTTTCCCTCTCGTACAGCAGTAAGCGCGAGAAGAAGATATAGACGCAGGGCCCGGAGCAAACGCAGAAGTCGAGCACACACCTATGTATATACATACCTACATAGTGTACCTGCGAGTGTGATATATACCTTGTGTCGCTCTCTCGCACAGGCGGCGAGCGGCTACTTATATATTATACTTTCTTGCGCGCACAAAGTGCACAACTATCTCTTCTTCTGCGTGTGCGCACACACACTCGTTGTGGTGTGTATCGTGCATTGCGCCACGCGATTTTCTTGCCTTTTTCGCCCCGACATCGTCGTCGTCGTCGTTCCTGGCGACAAAACAGACGCGCCTCTCCTCCGAGGACGAAGGGGAAAGAGAGAGAGAGAAAGCGCGCGAGCGAGCTGCTCGTCTGCGTCTCTGCGTGTTGAGTCCTGTGTGCAGATGCTCTCTCGCGTCTATACCGAGGGGTAGAGAGAGAGAGACAAGAGTGTCGATGAGCCAGTGCGGGAGCTACTTCAGCAGGGGTAGCGTGCAGGAGGCGAAGGAGCATCGACGAGGAGTAGTCGGCTGCATGAAGCCCAGAGGATGCCGAAGATAGAGGGCAGCAAGAGAAGATGAAAAGCCCGAGCTCCAGAAAAGCGAGAGGTTAGTTTCATTGCCGTCGTCGTTTCTCTTTTCCTATCTCTTTCTCGCTCGCGCTCACACTCTTTTTGCTCCTCTGCTTCTTGTCCCCGTAACCTTCTCTCCCGCTGTACGCAGCAATCTATCCTTCTCCCTCTCACGGACACGCACCGCGCGTGTTCTGTGCATCTGCCTGTCTGTCTGTCTATCTCTTCTCTCCCTCTGCCTTTTCTCTCATGCTTTTCGCTCTATTTTTGCATCGCATAACCTGCACGACGTAACGCGCACGCCTCCCCCGGGACGGAATTCCCGGTGACATCGGAATGCCATAGCTCCTCCTGTTTGGTTGATTTTTTTTCATTTCTTTGGCTTTGTTTTTGCCAGAGGTTATGTGTGTGTGTATATACGAGCAGTGCAAAGCCCTTCACTATGTTGTGAATGAGCCACTTGGAGCGTATGGAATGAAGCAGGAGATTGATTTTGGTTTCAGAGAGTGTAGTCGAAATTGTCAGATGTTGTAAGGTCTACGCATGAATTAAGAGACCAGTGGATGGGATGATCAGCAGGAAAGTCCTGGTAATGACGAGGAGATGGTGATGAGAAGTGGATTTGGAAGGTGGATTTAAAGATATCATGTTAAAAGGAGGTGTGTATATATAGAGGGAGTGGAAGTTACTTTTTTAGAGAATAATTCGTCGTTAAGTTTTTGATGCCTGATCACCTTGTAACTTTTGAGCCGACTTTTATAAAAGAGCTTTTGATAGATCAAACTACATATACATATTCACTGGTCAAAGCATATTTTACAAATTTACCGAAGGTACGTAAATATAAAATAATATTTTTTAATATTTCATAGTTTTAGATTTACTAATGGAATACTTTACCACTTGCAGTTTTGTCAATATATTGTATAAATATAAACATATTAAGGGGGTGTGTTCACTTCCTGAAACTCACTGAATTATGAAGACATATTCAATAGAACTAATATAATAACAAAGTATCCAATGAAACTCAAAGCTGCCAACGTGATCCTAACCGGAGCCACTTGCCAAAGGACTGAGACTACAATTGCAGAAATGAAAGTTCTCATGCCTGTAACAATGTTTATATAAAGAGAGGCCTATGACCTTTTTATACAGATCAAATATAACAAATAATTTTTTAAAGACCCACTTGTACATATAAGTACACAAAACCGTTGCCATTTTTTTGTATGGAAAGAAAGGGGAAATAATTAAAAAAACACCTTTTGTACCTGGTAAGTTTCCCTTTTATATTTTCTCATTAAAAAATGAGAATTCTTTATGAATAATTATATCATAATTTTTTAGAGGTACATTAGAGAGAGTCCTAATGCTGAAAGGAAATTCATTATCGTATCGTGACACCATTAAAGAAGAAGAGTCATCATATGTAACACTTGACAATGAATCGTTCGGTATGTATTAAACAAATAAACGTTACAAAATTCATTTTATTTTGAAGCACAGTTAAACTATCATAAAAAAATATTGATTTCACTTTAAGGATATATTAATTACTATTAGTTTTGCATGTGGATTTAGTGTTGCATAGTATCAAATAACTTTACAACAAAGGTTTAAATAAAATTTTCATTGTAATAACGTTAATTGTGAAAAATTGTTTTGTTGCATTCCAACAATGCAAACTTCAGAGCCATTTATATTACTGAATGAGAAGCTTTTTAAAATTATTATTATTATTTATTCTGTGTTCAATGTTTCCTTCTGATAATCTTATAAATTTTATTTTCTAGCTCATGTAACCCAGTCAACAAATTCTGAACAGTCTATCTCCAAAAGTCACGTGCTTGAAACCGTATATTTTGTTACTCCTATACTGTGCATCTATTGTAAGTAAATCTTTGCTATGTAATCAAATTATTTTAAACATGTAAAATAATATAATTTTTATTTTCTAGGCAAAGATTATATTTGGGGAACAGGAAAAGTTGGTGTAAAGTGCAAAGGTAAGAAATATTTTCATTTTAAAAATTTTGAAAAGAGAAAAAATAAATATGCGGTTTATTTTACAATTTTTATGAAGCAAATATCATTATTAAAACTTAAAGTTTATGATAATATTCACTAAAAAATAAAAATGAGTGTTATATTATTATTATCGCAGAAAAATATATCAAAAGTTAATTAAACAGTATACTTATCATTTTTCTTTTTCTTCTTATAAATTCCAGTCTATTGGCAATTAGTATTCATGATATAAATGTAAAAAGTCTCGACGGAGAATATCGAGAAAAGATCGTAAAATCTTTATATTACATATGCACGTATGCTTTGTACAAACGATATAATTTACGTTTAGCGTTAGCGACATCATCATTCGGAAATTCACTGCATAGCACGACATGAATTTAAAAAAAAAAAAGGAAAAATTTCTTTGATGGAAAGAAGGAAAGAATAATATTATGACAGCGTAGACGAAAAGTTAAGGCTAGAATATAATGGCGACTGAGAATTGAAAGTTTTTCGGTGGGAAATTTGAATCTTTTGTATTATCATTTTTATAGCATTCCGAGGCAGGAGGAATGAGAGAATCATGAAAGTAAAATTACATGAAGATGACAACTGCTAATATTAAAATTTCCAGCAGTTGAGAAAACAAAGTAATTTCAAATATTCGTTATGAAAAATCGCGAAAGAATTTCACGAACGAAAAGTCAACTACTGTATGGAAATGCATAAGAAGCGCAACTTACGTAATTTTTCGGTATTTCCACTTTTAAAAGTGATAATAAATGTACTTTTTTTTACTATTTTTAAGATTCGACAGCGTTCTGAAGTATGTTTTTATGCGAAACGATAGTAAATGATTATTGAAATCATTTATTTATTTTAAGGAAAACTTTAATCAATTGATAGTTTAGTTTTGAATATATGCGTTTGAGATATTTACTATCTCCTTAAAGCTTTCGAATTTAATAGATAATAACTGAATATAATACTTTAACTTATTTATTGAATCTTCAACTTTAAATAAATAAATCTATCATTTTTATAAAACGTATTTCGATTTTTGATAAAACAGATAAAATAATTAAAATTTCCTAAATACTCTTTTACTAAATGATATCAGACTCATTACGTATGAATAGCTGACTTCTTTGTATCCTCTCTGGTAAGCTGGGGTATACTGGATATTTTTAGCAGCGTTATTACAAAAACTTCTGTGATTGAGCGGACGTATTCGCGCCACGTTTGGAATATATATATGCACGGAATTATTTATAAAAGAGATGCGGATACGCGTCAGATCGTAACTTTTTTGCGGTTATAAATGCAGAGTGACTTTTTCAGTTAATCGTAAATTTTAAAACATCCTAAAATTCAAATAAATGAAATAGTCTTTAAAAAATTGTTATATTTAAAACATTGTTAAATTTTAAAAGTTGTTACGACGACTTTCATTTGACCAAGTGATTTCAGAAAACCTTTTTTATCGTCTTTTTCTAAAGTAACTATGAAAAGCATTATTATAACAGGCTTTTTTAAATAACCGGTTGTCTGCTCAGATTTGGTGCGCTCTTTTTGCTTTATTTCTGCCTCAATTCATTCTTTTTTTACCTTTTTAATTCGCAAAGGTATATAAAGACAAAATAAAATGTCTGTACACCGAAAGTTGTTCACGAACTTTTTCATTCTCTCGTTTATTTTTTTTTTTATGAATAATACGTGTTTTATTTTTAGCAGTTATTCAAAGTTGAAATTGAAGTTACGTTTAACTTTATTCACTTATTCCTGCTTTATAATACTTTGCTGACTTAATAGATTTCATGTTTTAACATAATCGAACACCTCGCGTGTTACAGACGATTTTTCTTTGAATTTTCAAGACATATACCTTCATTTTACTTGGAGAGTACTAAAGCTACACTTTTGAATTCAGCAATTCATTTTTACGTTCGACTGAAATGCTGTTTTTAATTTAAAAAACGCATTTTTCTCTCTTTTTAAGAAAAGTGCAACAGTAATATTAAACGTAGAGGCAAGTTTCGAAATTAAAATAGATTTTAAAAGTTACATTGCGATGTACAAGAATGAATCACAAAATCTGAAATTACGTAATAAAGTTTTAGCACGAAAAGTTTTGTATTAGTACTTTACAGTCTACGTTAAATTATTTTCACTTTGTCGTTTGCATGATAATAACTACTTTTAACAATCGCTGTTGAAAATTTAAAGCGAAACGGCGATTGAACTAATTTACTCTGCAAATATATGTTTTAAGTTCAATAAACCTTCCTTGTAACTATGCTACAGCAGCGCCGGGTTTTCAATTGATTTTTTTCGACTAGCGAGTCGCTGCTCGTATCACGCTATATAATTTTATATTACTTCTATTAAAAAATTAACTCACATCCAAGAATACAAATTATAATGACGCTATTAATATTTGAGATTAATCGAAAAAGGAATGTAAATCGAAGGCTTGTGTTTTTATTTAGAAAAAAGATAGAACATTGATAATTTTATGTAAATGAAAATTATTTTCCTCCTCGCTTAATTATTGAACGTAATTTTTTACCAAGATTAAAAAATATCAATCTGGTACTTCTGTATTTTAATATCTTTTTTATTCATAACTTCAATTTTAATAATCACCGAGCTAAACGAAAAAAGTTAAAATAATCGATGGATATTAGCAATATTTAAACATACTTATTTCGGAGCACATTTATACAGCGGTCGACAAAGTGGAGCAAACGCGTCCGAATCCATGAATGAATCAGGAAAAGATAGAAACGGGCAGCGATGCGCATCACTCGGGAACAAAGAACCCCAGCGATCATTCGTTGTGCCAAAAAGGGCTTCGAGAATTAACCTTTTTACACTTGTTATACACTATAAGCGTATAGTAAGTGTTAAAGAGCATGGAGTATAATTTCTCAGATTTCCTCCCGCACGAAAATTTAAGAGGTTTTATTTTTAAATAAATCGATCTTTTACGTGTCACTGCGCGCGTACGGGAACACGGTAATATTACAACACATTATCTCGAGTGTAAAAAAGACGCGATAAGTTGAAACATTTGTAACTGTCCGGTATTGAATTACTACGATAAGCAAATTAAAGTTGGAGTATTTCTATTAAATAATCAGTGGACTTTTTATCAGCGAACTTTGATTAAATGTATAATCATATTTTATGTACTTTAACATTAGTACATATATATCTATGCTATGTCTATTGGCACATCCACTTAAAACTAACCGTCATTATTAAAATTTATGCGCTTATTTCACTTCGAATCGACACGTGCTAGTGTCCACCATTCGCTAGAAAAAAGAACCCACCTATTCTTTGTCTAACGCCTAAAAGCATAACATAGACACCGCTGACGAAGTCTCGCCGGCATAATCGGCCTTGCAGATAACGCCGATAAACTCCAAACATTTTTTACTTTTGTCTCCTACGTAGTGTGGCATCTACTATTTCCCCCGAAAATTCGCACGCACATACATCTAAAAATCACTAGACTTTTCTCTCGATTGAAACAGAGACAAGGCATTACAGTGACAAAGTGCCGGTCGTTCCTCTCTTTCCCTCTCGCTCTCTTTTGTGGGTGTGTAAGAGCATGTGCTGGCGAGGAAGGCACACACAAGAGAGAGAGAGAGAGAGAGAGAGAGAGAGAGAGAGAGAGAGAGAGAGAGAGAGAGAGAGAGGGCGCGGAAACAGCGGGTTGAATATGAAAGGAGAGAAAGAGAGAGAGAGAGAGAGGGAGGGAGAATCCACATACACATACACAGCGACACTTGGTCGTCTACTTGCCGGCATGATCGAAGCGACCGCTGCTGGGGAGTCAGCTACACCGGTTCACCGCGTGGCGCCGCCACCGTAGCATAGTAACACGCAAGTGGACGACCGCGAGTGCGAGCGAGCGAGAATCCCCCTTCACCTTGCCTCTCTCTCTCTCTCTCTCGCCCCCTCTCTCTTTCTCTCTCTACCGTCGTTCCAGTTGGACCGCTCGTTTCTTTTTCGAAACTCTCTCTCTCTCTCGCTCCCTCTCCTATATAGGCACTCATTTTCGTCCTTTTTTCTCTCGCGCTCTCGCGAAGGAGTAGGAGTAACGGGGTAGGGGGTACGGGGGAAACAGGTTCTTTCTTCGGTACGTGTGTATGTATTTACGCGTGTGTATATATATATGTATCCATACGCTGTGCTCTGTGTGTATCTTCTTTTTTTTGCCTCATACAGCCGTGCGCTCCGCGGATCGTCCGTCTCTGTTGCTCGCTCAGCTGTTTCTCGCCGCTCTCTTCTCCTCTCTCGCCCTCACTCCCCCTCCGCTTCCCCCCGTTCGCTCAGCGGCAGCAGCAGCAGCCATCGTATGATCCAGGGACGGGCGATGAACCCCTGCGCCCCAGCGACTTCAGCCGGCCGGGCCGTCGTCGCCGGCCGGTCGATTTCTGCTCGCTCGCTCGCCCTTATTACGCTGAAAGAGGCGAAATTTATATATCGAATGCGTGCGTGTCAGTGTGTGTATGTGGATGTACGGCAGTACGGGTGGATATAAGCGGACATGCGTCTGAATAATGCTTATTAGGAGAAAGTAAACCTCTCTCGCATATATATGGGGAGACGAGAGATTACGTCGATGATGGTGTGGGTATATAGCGGCAGCCGGGGAAGTTATTTTTGAAAATGTACGACAAAGGCGAAGCCAATTTTTTAACAGATTAGCGCTTGATGTATTCGCGGAGTTTATTGGGGGGGACGATCTTTTTTGGCAATAAGTGATACCGAAGGGGCGAGAGGGCTGGCATTTTTCATTTATTTATTTATTTATTGTATATCATCTGATGGCCTAGTCCAAAGTGAATAATTGCAGTATTATAACAATGCTTTTAATCAACAACATTATAACAAACATTTCAACCATTATTCACTAAAACATCAGTGTTATCATGGAATAGATACTTTTTGGCGTGGATTGTAAATTTTCTTTTTTATCTGATCCCTGTCGAGTTCACTTGACGAATTTCAAATTCGCCGGATAGAGTGAGTAGGTGAGCTTTAAAGATGTTTAAAGCTCGTATTCCCTGTAATATACTATATTAAATGTCATCGGTCGATATGCAATATATTATATAATTTTTTGCATCACGTGCAATGACCAGTCACCTCCATTATACCATTGAACACTATAATTCCACTAGGCTCTCGTGTACTATATACTCGAGAAAGATAGTTCTGCCCCCCCCCCCCCCCCCCCTCTTTTGTTAAGAAAATCACTGAAATTTTGCTTTTATATGATGAAAAATCGACTTCGATGTTTGTGTTCAGTATGCGTGTCAATCTTTTTATTTCAGCGTCGATCTTTTAAGTCGCTAAAAACTCTTTTAAAAAATCAAAAATTCTCCTCACACATCACAGATCCGTAGAATTTTCCAACTTTGTCCAAACTTCATCGATTTCCCGGTGCCAGCAGATACAGAATTTCGTACAATCTGACTGTCGGTAATGCAGCTCCCTCTCTCTATCTCACTGTCGGTGATGCACCTCCCTCTCTCTCTCTCACCCCCACCCACACACACACACACACACACACACACAATTTTCGACGAAAAAAAGGGTGACAGCAGGGGTTCGCGGGGTCGGCGAAAAGTAGAGCCTACTTCATCGATTTCCTCGGCTCTTTCTCCTCTGGCCCCGCAGAAAGAGCGAGCAAGCGCGTGAGCAAGCGCGACAGAGCTACCCGCGGGTCGATTTTTCCTTTGTTCGCTCGGTACACGCGCGCTCGCGCGCGAAGAGGCGCCTATGGTCGCCGCACTCGCTCTCTCGGCCATGCTCCGAAATATCAGCAAGGCACCGAGAGAAAGAGCGAGAGTAACCCTCTTTCTCTCTCTCTTTTTCTCCCCACCGTTTCATAACCTCTCATGCGAATAGGTTAAACGAGTGTGTACGTGAGTGTAACTGTATATGTGGGTACGTGCTGCACTCTCACCTCGGCTCCGTCTCGCGCGCACGTTCGATTGAAGCGATTTTACGTAACTTCGTTAGGCGAGAGAGCAGCAGCGGCTATGTACGAGATACACACACACACACACACACACACACACACACACATGGGGCTTTTGGTCGTCGTCACCGTAGTCATTCGATTAGTCGTCTTCTCTCCCTGGTTCTTTTTTCCTGTCTCTCTCTCGCACTCTCACTACGATTTTGTTTGAAGTTGGGGAAAAAATCGTTTCGGCTGAAGTTCTTTGTGTGTCCCTTTTGGACGGGTGTGGTGTACAATATAGTGTGTGTAGCAGATAGGATTTTTCAAAGTGCTCGCATGCGGCATGTGTTGTCAAAGAAAAATTGAAACGCGAGATGTTAAACTCTGTACGAAGTTTTAACAAAAAGGCAACCATCGTTTTTTTTCCTCTTTCTGTATACAACCAAAGAGAATCTCGAAAAAAAAAAAAAAAAAAAAAAAAAAAAAAAAAAAAAAAAAAAAAAAAAAAAAAAAAAAAAAAAAATTTCTCCGCTAAGGTAGATTATCAAATTTTTGCATCGAAATCGTGCTGCCACTCTCTCGATTTTTACAATGGTTTTAAAAAATCGCTCTCTGTCCCTCCCCCGCAGTTGATACAGCGGCACCACACGTAGTAGACAAAGAAAATCGTGAACGAGAGCTGGCGCGGAAAATTCGATCCACAGCTCGCGCGCGCGCGTCCTATCATTCACCGACAGGCGTCTCTGACACTATGGGGTGATTTTCTCTCGTTGCGCTTTGTTGGGGTGGTTTTTTCCCCTTGCGCCTTGTCCCGTTCCCTTCCCCCCCCCCCCCCCCGTCTTTTTTCCCCCCCCCCCCCCCCCGGCTTTTCGACCTATTTAATTAATGTTAAATAATTTGATTCCCGAAAATCGCCCGTCAAAAAGCACCAAAATATACTTTATCAAGCAGAAACTCGTGAAAAAAAAGTATATCAATTGTCTCATATAAAAGACTGAATAATGGTACCGTCAAATCAACCATTCCACGGTACGATTCCCAACCAGGTGTACGCGCGCGGAGAGTTACGGTGTGTGTATATGTGTAGCGGAAAAAAAATTCCCTGATCCTACTGGCCCATTAACAACGGGACCCAAAGTAAGCACACGAACGAGAGAGAGAGAGAGAGAGAACTATTCGAGAGAGCCGAATTTCTGGGCATGTATTCTCTCACTCTTTCATACACACTCGTGTAAGTGTACGTGCCCCTGCTTAATTCGTGTGTCGCTTCGCTCATATCCGAAACGAATATTATCGCCTTGGCATTACCGAGTCATGTGTGTACGTGGGCGATTCTATCGTTTTTTTCATTCACTCCCCCGCCATTGCGCCCGCGGTCTCGCTATATATTATATGAATCCTGTTACGAGTGTGGAGACTTTTTGACGAGGGATCGATTATTCGCTGCCTATACATTTTCGTCCATTCATTTTTCGTGTGGTGTGTGTGTGTGTGTGTGTGTGTGTGTGTGTGTGTGTGTGTGTGTGAGTGTGTGTGTGTGTGTGCATGTGTGTGTACATTATTATACACGTGCTTCTTAGATCATCTCTCCCGTGTGTCTCCCTCGCGCGTTCGCTTGTGTATTTTCTCTTTGTAATGAAACTCTTGAGATTTGACACTCATGACTGACGGATTCATTATTCGCCGCGCCTTCTTTTGGCCGTTTTTTTTTTCTTTTTTTTCTTAGCGTTGTTGGCTGACATCATCAATGGACGCGCGTGTCTCTTTAACATTTCGCGATCTCTAGAGGTCAAAAGTTGAATGTTTCTCGTAGGAGAGAAGCCAACGTTCTTCTTTCAGAAACCCTTCTTTTCGGTCTTATTGTCTTTTTGAAAACTTATCGCGCCGGCGCGATGTATTCTCGGTTCGCGTTCGGCTATTCGTAAAAGATAAAAATTGCTCGTTCCACGAAAAATGTCAATTTCATATTTTATTTTGAGAAATGAAGATTGGTTTTGGACAGGTTCCAAAATCTGAATTTATCACTGTCAAAAATTTTCTTGGACGGCAAAATCAGCTGCTTAAAACCTGCTTTTTGCATTTGACACTGCTCTCGTTGAAAAATTTTCATTTGTCACGCAGATTCTTTTTTTTGCTTTGCCCACTGAAGAATAATTTGAAAACTACCGGCCGCGTTTCTCTCTGACTTCACGATAAATAATTTCGCGGTTAAAAGTGATTTATTTCTATTTATAAAAAGTTAGTTTTACGAGAGGAAAATTGAAGTGGGTCGATGACTAGTCCGAATTACCACAAGAAAGCCTACTCCGGCGTTTCAGCTTCGTTTTTTTTTCATTATCGTCCAGAATCGTAATAACGCCTCTCCCCTTTTTTGCGCGATGATAAATGATTGAAGCAGTCTTCTTCTTCTTCATCATTTCCTTGGTCTTCTTCATTTTCACTTCTTTTTTTGTTTGCTCCACTCCTCGCTCTCATCCTCTCGTCGTCTTCTTTCATAAAAGCCCACTGATTGCTCGGCTATGTCATGCAAATTTTTGCTATTTGAATTCGTTAAGTGTCGTTCCGTTGAATTAGTTGCAGTATATGTTAGCGCGTCAAGATGAATTATCGAATAATCGGAAGATGCTTAGCATTTGAATGGCGAAACACACCTTCTCGGCCTCTACATCGACATTGGCGATTTGTGACTACTTTGTTAATTGCCAAACTAAAAGATTTCCTTTCCATCTACACGTCCACTGATCATCATCCACTTCTTCGTTTCGATTTCTCTCCTGTGCTTTTTCGGAGGCCGCTTTTTTTCTTGTATATACTCTCTCTCTCTCTCTCTCTCTCTCTCTCTCTCTCTCTCTCTCTCTCTCTCTCTCTCTCTCTCTCTCTCTCTCTTTGCCCGTTTCTTCTTTTTATGTTTTTTAATACACTTTTTTCATTTTTCTTTCTTTTTCGAGTGCAATTAAGGTGAAGAATTTCCCGTTTTCAAAAGCAACTTTTCATGATCCCAGCTGTACATTTTATTACAAAGTTTGAATCATCCGCCGAGCAGTGTGTAACAGAGAAATACTCGCGTCCTTATGCGTGAACCCCACCCTAGGAGTCGTAAAAACTCTCCATTGAATCAATACAGGAGAAGATTAAAATCTGATCTTATTCCAATCGAGAATGAGTAAGGTGTATAGCTGGTTCAGATTAAGTTTGAGATTTATTGTTATGAGGGGGTTAAAAGGGGATAAAGGCCTTTGAAAATCTTTGGCTTCAGTTTATTTGATTTTTTTTTTCTTCTTACATTATACTTATTACCAAATTGTATTATATTTCTTTTTATGTATTGTCGTCATTGAGTGGTATATAATATTGCCAATAAGATACAGTAGAGAAATATTACGTCGGAATTTAAATGGATTGTACAGGTATGATGAAAAAGTTCACGTTGACGATCAAGTTGTTAACTTTAACTCAACTAAAGACGCAGTAAGAAGCGATAAGTTTAAACTGTAATAATAAAATTAAAGTTTAATTTAACGATAATTGAAAATAATGATCGTAGCCAATCTGCATAATGTGGTAAGACAATGATTCAATTGAATCTACTATCACTGAAATAACATTACGTAGTAAAGTTAACCGTCGTATCTAGCTTTTAAGACAATTGAACTTAGGACTAATAAAAGCCTTATCGCTTGTCAAGTTCCATAAATTTTTTGTAAAATAACTGTTACATAATTAAATTAAATTTAAAATTAAATCTTCTCTCTTGACATTGCAAATTGTATGTTAATTATCTAGGAATGCGTCTTCATTATCATGCCTAAGTGAAGATTTGTTTAGCCAAATGAACATTATTAACAACTGTTGTTTTAACACTGCAATTGCATTCTATTTATATTATGGCAGGTATTGAAATATTATGAAGCTCGTGCTAAAAAATGATATTATACATATTAACAAAAGAAAAAGCTTCACTAATGTCAAATCTATATCAACCTCGTGTCACCACGTTCCCCTGTAATGAATTAAAAATTAGTCAGAGAGTGCCGATCTCCTTCATCATTCACGTGTCCAAGCGCGTTTTATCTGAACGAAAATAATCTGCCTAATTCGAAAATTAATGCCTGTCAAGATTATATACACACTCTCGATATTTTCAGATAAAATAAAACTTGAAGTCACCGATAGGTATGGCATTCTCCTTGATATACCAGTGACGATGTATATATATATATATAATGCATTCAAAGAGTAACCGAGAGTCCAACGGCCAGCGTACACATACACTCACACATACATACGCACGTACGAGAGGGAGAGAGAAGGAGGCAAAGAATGAAGTGGGTGGATTGATAATTTATATTCCTCTCGTGTGTACACGTGAGCGAGCGAATGAGCGAGCGAGAGAGCTAGCGAGTGAGAGAGAGAGACAAATACAGGACGTACTGGGTCCGAAGATGAGTACACACTCGTGTATGTGTCTGGGAGTACATATGTTCGGCCGCGGCTATACAGGAGGGAAAGAACCGAGGCCGCTGGATTTAATTCGGTCGATTGAGGTCAAAGGTTACATATGACTCTCTCGCTCGCTCGCTCGAAATCCAAAGTGAACTTCGATATGATCGAATCAAATCGAATCAAATCGAGGACGATGCCTGCGTTCTCTCGCTCGTTGTTAAGAGCCACATAGTGTTGACGCCAATTTTCAGCTCATGCACTTATATATACGTCTATCTCTATCTCTTTTTTTCATCATCGCTGATATATGCGTCTCCTCTTCTCTCGCATTGATTTTCACCGTCAGATTTATCCGGTACTCATCTCTCCTCTCTCACGAGGCATATTAAGCAGCTAATAATTTCATAAACGAGTTACGGCCAATTGAGGGACCGCGTTCGACGGTTGACGACGATCGCGCCTATTTTTAGAGAACCGTACGGTGTATAGAACTGACGTGTATCATATATACTACACGCGCTAAACAGTGATTTTCCACGCGCATTCCGCAAACGAACTTATCCGGGTGCGCGGGCGGCCGACGAAGTGCGAAACCTCGAGAGTTTCGGAACAACATCTCGTTATACGATAGCGACAGCCGTATAACAAAGTTACTCCCCGCGAATTCAATTACCGCGCGGCGCGTTTTACCTATCCGACGAAGAATTTCCATTACATTATATATATATATATATATATATACCTGCACTTTGCCGTTATACATATATATGTATAGAAGAGTTCATCGCTAATCAGTCACAGCGATTCGTGTAAGCGACAAGAGCCGATCCAATTAGCAATTCCCCTCCTCTCGCCGAGAGAGTGGCTTTATCGGGGACGATTAATGAGTTACAAGATGCTATAATTATTCACCGATACACCGCGCGTTATACGTTATATTTGGTACATACCACCCTTTACTTTTTCGTTCGGGAAATCACCTTAGGATATATATACACGCTATAACTTTTAATGAAACTATCGATCAATTGTTATGAACGTTGCGACGTTGCACTCAGAGTCGCCGGCTGTGTACACATCATATAAACAATAATCCCGCTGTAACTCTCGCACGCGGCAAGTGCGTGTGTATGTATACACGGAAGGTGCAGAGAGAGGGAGAGCAGCTAGCGCGGGATATCGGGTGGGTCGATTAGACTAAAATTAACTCGAGAACTTGCAAACGGCCTGCTGCTGGTATAGTGGAAAGCTTGCACGCGCCTTCTCTCTATTCCTCCGGAACTTTCGGCTCTACTCGACTGTCGCGAATATAATCACCGCTGATGCATGCGGCTACAATTTTACGTCAATCCATATAAATTACCTAAAATCAATCCTCCCTTCTACAATTCGCGTCATCCCGAAGCCATATCCGACCGTTTTTACGAATACCTCGAGAGTCAATATTGCGCTACCGTGTTGCGCGCGGGGTATGATCCAGCGAGCGGCGGCGTTCAGCCGCCGCGTTATAATTATAACCCGCGGCCGTTCGCTCGCTCTCTCGCGCGGTTATAATTACACAGCTTGCGTAATTGAAGGGTGTATCGAGTATGTGTGTATGTGTGTGCTCGCCCTTTCGACGGCTAATCAACGCGCGAGCAGCGCAGCAAAGTTCCAGCAAATCCCATTTTTTTTCCTCCCCTGCGCGCACACGAGTCCTCCGGATAGATAGATCTCTCTTCGTTTGGCCTGCGCGCGCTGTTGTGTGTATTTTTTCGGCAATTTATCTCTCGCGCCCTTTCGCCTTTATCGCTGCCCCGTCCATTTATATATATACGCGCAGACTCTTCTCTGGGCTTCTCTCTGCAATTAAAGGCTAATCTCGAAACCGGATTCGCACCGTGTGGTTATACAGGGTTCCTAATCACAAGAGCAGCGAGGAGTACTTAGGAGTGTGTGTGTCTGATGAGCAGCGTTTGGTCCGGGAAAGAATTAAAAATGAATTGGCGAGGAATCATTTCTTTCGCTATTCTAGCAAAGCAAGTATGTATACATATATATACTTGTTCGTCACTCTAGGAGTGCGTCTCCTCCAAGCTCTCGTCAAAGGCATTTCTTTTTTACTGCGAGAGCGAGCGAACGTGCTGCGCGCGCGTGGGCCGTAAATAACTTTCCTCATTATTTTAAGTACGCGCCGTTTTATTTTTCCGAGAACGTTCAATTGGCCACTTTGAACCTCCCTCAAGGTAGCTATAGCTGCGAATGTGTGTGTATGTGTGTATTCGCAATCAACCTAAAAGAGAGAGAGAGAGAGAGAGAGAGAGAGAGAGAGAGAGAGAGAGAGAGAGAGAGAGAGAATCTTTTGCGAAAGGTTAAGGTTATGTGCACGCGTAGTGTCCCAGTTCCTTTCCCGCAACTTTCTCCGCCTCGTAAATAATTTTTTTAGTTAAACAGAGTTTAGGTTTCTCGTATATATGTTAGGTCCTTTCTTTCTCTTTCTGTCTTCTCTCCGCTATATAGCACCAGTCGCACGGGAACGTGAAATTACGACGACTGAACGTGAAAGAGCAATCGTTCGGGGCCTCTCTTTCTCTCTCTCGTACCTTCAACGCTCGGCTCGCTCGAGGGATATATGATTACCGTTGATTGTGAGCCCGCCTTAAAGACAGCCTCGAGGTTAGAATCGCATGATGCCACGTAATTCATCATTCCTCCCTCTCTCTTCCTCTTTCTCTCTCTGCACATCACGTGTGTGTGTGTAGTCGCAGGGCCCGTGAGCGGGAATAGGGCCGTACACGGTGTACACGCGTGTGCATATATATCATGCAAATGGTAATTCGGGATGGTTGGGAATAATTAAACTATTCGCGAAGGGGGCGGTCTATGACAAATTTCGTATTTCTGCCGGGGGCGAGTTTAGGCTGATGATGACGAGGGTGATTAGGATTGAGCTGCTGCGGTGTGGGTATATAATTGGAGAGACACAGTTGTATTTTGTAGAAAGTTTAGCGCGGTAATGTGACTCATTTTGTTGTTAGCCGTGTACATGTGTAATAGAGACACACTCGTTATATACCTTTCGGCTGAAGAAGAGTATAGAAAGCGACGCGGGGATGGTTATTATATATTCGTGGGAATTGAGTATGGAGAACCATTGGAATTGATGAAAATGCAAAGGATAATTTGTTCGGTTTCTCCAAAAATTCTTTTACCTAATCTTATCTATCTTATACCAGAAATATTATAGAGACTTTTTCCTAGATTTCATAACATTAGTTCTATCGCCATAACCGACCTCAACGCCAGACTTACAAGCTCACAAGAATTATCTTGAAACTCTTTTGGCAACCATTCCGATTACAACTAACCGAATCTATTAACTTTATAATCTAGGAAAAAGATTTTGGCCTATAATCCTCAAAAAAAAAGTCGACGACCTAATAATATACAATAAGTTAAACAGAAGCCACCATGCCAAGAGCATTAATTATATTCCAATTAGCATCGTCTTGGACTTGGAATAAATAAAAAATCCGCGGCTCTATAATCCCTGCTCTCGGCCACACTGAGGCCATCCTCTATTAATAAACCATCGCGATTCTTTCTCGGCGATCCCATTAATTTCCAACACGCTCCATTCTCCGCGAGCACACAGTTGAAAATGACAGCACACGTTATATGTACGTGTATCTAAACTCGGCGTATATCTTGCCCCGCGCCTCCGCCTCAAATCGCTAATTACGCGGGCCGCGGCGCGCTCGCGTTTACGTAACCGTGTCGTGCGTGCCGCGGCAGACGGCAGCGCGCCACGGGCGGAAAATATCGATGACATTACGTGTGCGTGTGTGTGTGTAGCGGCGTGAAAAAAGAAGCAGCAGCGGGCGTGGGGAAAAAATTCAAGGTCGACCACGTGTTCTCAGCAGCGACATTATACTTACACACGCGGTACTACGGCCTTACGAAAATTTCGAACGCGTGCGTGCGTGGGCTTTGAGGGAGATGAAAAATTCGGTTGCTGGCGGCTGATGTATTTCCGTGTGGCGAGGAATTGAACGGGCGCGAATAGGACGTTTTTTTCTTTCTGGCAGTTAGGGCTTGAAAATTACAAATCGTGTGTGTAGTCGTGGCTATATCTAAAATTAGTGGTTTTGTCGGGTAGTAGTGCGCGGGTGAGTCAGAGAGCGAGGAACAAAGAAGAGCGCGCGCTCGCTTGCTCGCCACTCGATGATGTAATTGGGAGTTGGATTACCATTGGCGCTCTGAAAATTCACACGTAAAATTTGATCGAGAGCCGAAATTTCATACCTATAAAGTTTTGCGGAAAAACGATGATGACTTTTCATATTATATCCCGCGTGTATAGACATTTAATTTTTTGCTTCCGCAATTCTTAACGCGACGCGCGTTTCCGCGTTTATCTTACGTAAATTTTTCCCTCCTATATCAATCTCCCGCGGCTCTTTAGTCATGTCGAATCTGGGTAACGGGGCGTCCATAGACGCGCGAGCAACGCCTATCATATCAAGTATATATATTCCTCTCCGCGTGCACGCTTTAGCGGTATGTATTTACAAGGCCAAGTTTTTTAGAGTCTCCCTCTTGAGAGTCGGGGATATTTAGTTGAAGGCTTTTTCGCGCACGGCGTGTTCCCCGCGTTAATGATCATTAGATAAGAGACGAAACGAGGGGGGAGAGAACTTCCTTAAAAGCCTCAGCCTATATATATATATATATATACGCGCGCGCGCGAAGACGTTAAAGGTTTACGAGCCTGAATTTCACGCTTCCCGGAATGAATGACTTGTGCTGGATATTGTAACTGGGGCCGTAACAAATTTTGACACCTTTTCATCCGCGACAAAGTTCTCTCGCTGAACGTGCTGTCTTTATATATGTCACTTTTTTTTGCTTCGAGCTGTTTGGAAATTAACGGAGAAATTTTCTTACTGCGGTCACTGAGTAAAATGTTTTTTCGATTCGATTAACGAATCACATTTTGAATGAAAAAAAAATTCGCGATAGATTGAATAAAAATGTTTATCACTTCAACTTCAAAGTCTAAGCATTTTCTAATCTATAAATGACCACTTTCCTCGTTATCACACAGCAGTAAGTCGTTCAGTTAAGCTGTCCTCAATTTTTCTTCCATATTTTCCTCAGCAGTATTTATTTACAAACAGTGCAAGAGCTATATAAAGTAAAAACAGTCGATCGGGCGCACCAGCTCCAACTAACCATCCACCGGCCTGCGGCAGCATCCAACAACTTCCCTACCAAAAAAAAGGACGCGCGCCGCTCTTATAAACACACGAGAGAGTAAAACAGTATATAAATGCTAACGAAGAAAACGGAAGGAGCGTAGCAGCAGCAGCGCGTGTATGTGTGTGTGTGTGTGTGTGCGTAATCTCGCTCGAGAAATCAATTGCGAGCGAGCCTTGACCCTCGAGCGCTCCTTCCCTCTCTCGCTCTCTCTCTCTCTCACGATTTTTCTTCTCCTCCTCCTCCGATTTATCTAATCGCTTACCTCCGACGCTCGAAAAAATGTCGGAAAAATCTCAGTGGCGAACGAGAGAGAACGGCCAAGCTGGCATTTCGCAATCGCTGCTGCAGTAGCAGCAGCTTGTTTAGTCTGGGGTTGTCCTTGCGTATATGCGCGAGCGCGCGTCACGATTTGCACACTACTTGTACGTACGTGCATGCGCGATTTCTAACGGAGAGAAGGAGGAAGCGGGTGCGCTGACTTGCTTTTGGCGAGGTTGCCACTTTTTCGTAAGATGCGCACACCGGATATTGTATGTCACACCTGTCGCACTCGGTCACTTTTCCTTCGCGCGTGGGGGATATTATTTTTGTTGCAGATTCTCAATGAAATGTGTTTATTTACGTTTCCGCGCTCGGTTAGAATTATGGCTGAGAACTTGGGAACAGTTGCGTGCGCTACTTCGTAGGAAGATGATTAGATTAGCCGCGTATTCGTCTGTATGAGGGAATTTTATCTGAGACGAGGCGGCGCACGTGGAAATATATATCGGTTGCACACCTGTACACATGTCAACTTTACGTAACTTATCGGTGGGAAAACCTTACCGGTTTCATAAAATATCAATGCTTTTTTTCTTACCGTATACCTTATAATCTCTCGGTCTATTTTTAGCGCTCGATAAGTAATTAGCTATAATATTTTAAAGATGTTATTTTTGTCTAGTTTTAGGATAACAGCAAGAACAATATCCGCGATATCGGCGTGTAAACTGTCAAGGCGCACGGCAGCTATGAAGCATCAAAATTAATCTCTATTAACTCAATAACTGTGAAATAGTAATTTTTATTATTTCCAAGGCTCTCCGGTGGCATAAAATTTCCACTTACATACTCTCCCGGCAATATCAAAGCCACTCGCGGATACTCTGCTCTTACATAAGATGATTCATTTCATATTACCTGAGCAATTCTTTTTCTTTTTTTCTTTTTCTTTTTACTTTCATAAAAAAAGATATTTTTTTCGATTCGAATTTCATTTTCATTCGATTAACCCAATTTTCCTCGATACACTGACATTATTAATGGACAGACGCAGACAGCAGCAACCGTGATTAAATCATCGGAAAATTGTTTTCCAATTTTGCGCTCTTTAGTTCTGCAATCCGTTCTAATTCAGATTACGATCTGCGATATATGTTTAAATAATCAACGCTACTGCGGTTTTCATATTTATAACGCTATTATTCACGATCCCAGCCCACTTAGAGGCAGAAAAAGAAACAATTTATACGAATATACAATCACTCGAAGCAATCACACTCCGAGTACACATCGAAGAATAATTTTTTCGAAAAACTTTCGCAAGCAAGTGCTCGCTCCGACGAACTGCACTTCTTCTCCCTCTCTCTCGACTCTTCGCGTGGAATGACCTATATCCGACACAGTTTTAGCAGACCGAGAGGGCCGACGCTGCTATATAACTGCGGGTCCACTTCATTCGATGAATATATATTTCTCGGGGCTAAAAAAATATCCGCATGATCCGAAAGACTATAAGTTATACAAAGGAGTTAGTATAGCGGTAGTTATATATACACACAGTTCTCGCTTGCTCACGCATCCTTAGTATTTTTCCTGTGCGGCGATACTATATAGGCCGCTCTGGCCTCGCGTCTCCATTGCGACGACGCCGGCGACGGCCATGTGAGAAGCGAGCATGCCGGAAACGGCCGTCCGAAGGAGACTCTCGATCCAATCCTACATACATTTCATGTGTGTGTATATAGTCGGCGGTTTTATTTCGATTTTTCCTCTTTTTTCGAACGCGCCTCAAAACTCGTTTTTCTGTCTGTGAATATGTATATAAAAAAGATTTCGTTGGCTGGTTTGTGTGATTGAAATAGCGAGCGGGGATACACGGCGATGAGTCCTAGAATTAATAACAATTTTAATTTTATACCCAGATATCTGTAGCGTCGAATTAATGTTATGATTAATTCGATGCACTCGAGTTGTCGGGGAAAAAAGGAGCGTAATTATGACATGAGCTTATGCGGTTTTAATACACGTGCCGTGTTGGCTTCTGTCAGAAGCGACTCGTCGTGTACACTTTTAAAAAAAAAAGTAATGAATATGGCAAAGGCTATTTGATACAAAATTAAAAATTATTCTTTTATCTTCAGTTCAGTTGTATTATAGAGAAAAAGTTTTCTTGAGTGGAAAGTATATTAAGGAGAATCCTTTTACTTCGAATGTATGATGTAGTACATTTTTAAAATTAAATCTGCTGTATAATATTCTTCTGTACGCCGCAATTAAGCGTACAATGAAAATTAAACTTCTTACAGTGCAAACAGAGGTATAAAAATAAACTCTCTTTGCAGTATACTTACACTGTAAATTTCGTTCCGAGATAAAGTCGCTAAAATATTTTAAAACCTGCTAATGATATTATTTCGCGGTTATTGACGTCAAAGTAAAATAAGATCAAAATAACGAAACTTCGTACAATACTGTTTACTTATCTATTATCAATTTTACATTCAATTCGTATAGAAAGTATTAAGTAACGCGGAACTGCCGCGTTTACTTTGTGAAAGCATCCAGCAATATCGTACCACAATTACGACTATATACTAAATGTACATATTTGTCTGATTCGTAAATTATTTTTGAACTTTATCAAACGTTCGTCACATTAAAAAAAACAGCATTCACCACTTTCAAGCTAATAAAACCACTGAAAACCATATAAATTTTACGACTTTTATTGACGTACTCTCTTCCGCGAAAACTACGTGAAAGCTACAAATATAACAGTGACGATCACTGCCGTGAAGATTACGGTCCGCAAAAAAAAAACACTGCCTTGGATGGTGTGGGTGCAATAAACCTCTATTTCGCAATCCGCTTGTAATGAAAAGAGTATAAAAAAAAGGAAGAAAGAGGAAGAGAGAGAGAGTCACAACCTCGAGTTGGTAAAAATCGCTAGGGATTCGATGTACGCAGGGTGCGCTTTAGGATCATATAGCCTTACGACCTTGAATATGATCCTCTTAATGTAACAGAGAGAGAGAGAAAGAGAGAGCTGAGAGAGAGAGCGAGAGAGAAGGGCCAGAGGGGGAGCAAAAGAGAAAGAGAGGGAGAAAGGGTGGAAGAAAGGGTAGACAGAGAAAGTACGATGGGGAAGAAAGAGAGAAGAGGGGCGCATGCGCGAGCATAGTCGATCATCCCTGGCTCGCGCGCGTGCTGTCTCCGGGCTCACTTCCCGACTTCTCTCTCCCTCCACTCTCTCCCTCTTTTTCGGTTCTTCCTCTCCCCTTTGTCCCTCCCCTCTCACCCTTCTTTCTTCGCTGATGTACTTTTAAATGCACCCTTCCGCCGAGAAATATTTCAACATTTCTATACCGAAATCTAAATAACCGAAAACCCACTTAATTACGTATAGCTGTTAACCATCAACTTGTATATTCTTTCTTTATATATACATATACATATCAAAAAGCCCAAACTAACCGCAGAATTCGCCCGGCGCGCGGCTAGATTTTCTCGTTCCACTTCCGCATCGACTTTTCTCTCCTCCTCCTCTGCGTTTCTTCCGCTCTCTCTCCCTCGTGCGCGTGCGACACCCTTTCGACCAGCCCTCTTTCAGGACTCTATACTCCTCCACTCATATACAACACTCTACTCCCTGCGCGCTTTTCACTTTCGCCCGACGCGCGCACATCACGTATACTACGCACACGCCCTTCCGCGAGGACGTGTGCAAGGGCGAAGTGGAGCAATTATTTTTAGCCCAGCTGCGGTGCGAGAGACGCTGACGACGATTGTTGGTAAATATTTTCTCAAGGATGCCGCGATAACACAGCGCCGGAAGCTTATATAGCCCTGGCGTATAGAAGTAACCTAATAGATATATATGTCAGGTTAGAGCTGTATACGAATGATAAAAGTCAGTCTCGTGCGGCGCGCGTGTAGTCTTTTTAATTAACGCACTCGTGTCCGATTAATCGCTGCTGAAGATTACGTCAGCTTCATGCTCGCGCTGGAAATTAAAAACGAAAATCATTCGCTTTTTGCAATGACGATATGAGAGAGAGAGAGAGAGAGAGATCATTAGCCGATAAGATAACGAGGTGGTGGCGCGAGTAAGAGGCTCTTTTTCATTTTTCTTTCTTTCGCAGTTGCAGCGACGGCAGTATAGTATATAACTCGTGCATGCGAGGCGATTTTCGCTCGCGCGCTTACATGTGCGTGCACCTCATGTATGTACACGGTTCTCTCTTTTTTCTCTCTCCCTATGTTTAGACGACGACGTGGAAAAGGCACAACGCACGGCTTTTCATTTTTCAATCTGACGTCATAACGGCCGCCGTTGCTTTCCTTCGCTCGCTTTCTTCTCTCTCTCTCTCTCTCTCTCTCTCTCTCTCTCTCTCTCTCTCTCTCTCTCTTTCCCTCTTTAAAGGTTATTAACGGAACGATTGTGCGCTTTTTCCCGTTTATTGCATACCGAATATATCGTGGCAAAGGTTTCTTTCGTTTCTTTGTTTCTTTATCGACGGATTATTAATGCCAAGGTTCCCCGTTTACGTGTATATCTGACGACTTTAGTAAAAACCTAATTTATTTAAATTCAGAAATAAAATAACACACACAGCAATAACGATTCATTACGAATGCAGCAATAATGCGCGAGAGAAACAGCTTCAAGGCTGCAAATGCAAAGCGCTACACGCCGAGAAAATCCTTTAATTTTACGGAAACCTAAAAATCCCTGAGTCAGCGCGCGCAGCTTGTCCCGCAGCTATATAGTGCTCGCAGACATTTACATCGGGGGCTCTATCCGCGAGATAGATTGAGATGGATAGAGCATGAATCGCACGATGCACTAATCAAGTTATCGATTAAGCCGGAAGACGAACGAGAAAGAGAGAGAAGTGCGCATGTATATATATATATGTACGTCGGGGGATAGGAGGACTCGCGGACTTTTGGATGAAGTAACGATTCGAAAATGTTTGTTCCGCGCCCTATCACAGTAAATTTTCTCAAATTCATCGTCTCCACCAAGTTCATATACTCTATTCATTCTAGAACTACCCCGCGCGTATATGTTTAGACTAATCAATGCCGTGCGTTCATTAGCTTGTATAACACCTCCACACACTGAACCTTACAAACGTACAAAATTACTCTCGCGACCTCCACCCATATCTAAAAAAGACTCTTTCATTTTTTTTTTCATTTCTCCCCCCATTATTTCATGAACCTTATATATATTACTCCACACAACCAGGACGACCGCACATGGGTACTTGCACACCCATTGTTCAACACGCGCGCGCGCAGATTATTCGATTGGGCCGTTCGATCTTCTCTCTCTCGCATAGAGCGGAAAAGAGAGAGAGAGAGACGTATAATACGTGAGCGAGGCGAAGCCGGTTCGCACCGCATCTAGGCGAGGAGAGGCGGTCGCGGGAAAGGCGCACGGAGGGGGCGTGCGGAGGAGGAAGAAGAGGGAGGGAGGGAGCAAACCTAGCCGAGTGAATGAAGAAGAGAGACGGGACGACACGCGAGAGGGAGAGAGAAAGAGAGCTTAGGTCGCTCGACACGTGAATGCGCGAGAGAGCCGCGCGCCGAGTGTAAGCGCAAGTCGAATGGCAAGCAGTGCCAGGGGCTTCGAGCGATCTATGTATATGTGTGGATACGTATATACGTGGATAGGTGTGTATGCGTGTACGTTTCGCCGGCTTTCTCGATTTTTGCGAGGAGGAGGAGAGGAGATCGCCGGAGATGAGGGAAATTTCGCGCGACACACCGCTCGACGTATCGTGCACGCTCCGACGAAATTTCGAAATTGCTCGCTAGGTTGGGTTGCGGTTCGGTTTCTAATATTTTTATAGGATAATACGTTTCTTATACCTAACCGAATTGTGGGAGGGAGCAATAAGTAATTTTGTATTTTAGTATTTTTCAATATATATTTAAATAATGATTGAACATCAAGAATGAAAGTGGAACGACTGCCTATAGCAGTCGACACGAATTTTGATAAAATAGTGACATTTCGAATTTCTACTTGACTGTATAATCCTCGTCTTTACATCTTTATACCCTATAACAATACTGAATATTGTAAGTCGCTTATTTATGCATTTCCATCCAGCGTGCAAAAAAAAAAAAAGCGAAAGCAAATCTTCATCCCTCTATTCCGGCGGCCCCCTGAC
>JAPYZO010004436.1:0-11253 GCA_030522905.1 Torymus flavipes | reverse complement strand
ACCGAATGAATCACACATCCCTCCATACACTTATATACTATCTCTCCCTCTCTCTTTCTCACACACAGAGGCACGCATATACACACTCACTCACCCTATACATCTTTCTCACCCTCGCCCACAAGCCTCTCTTTTCCCTTTATCTCCCTCGCTCTAAACACCCCGTAACCGCCTCTTGAAAACCGCGTGCTAAACTCGCTCCTCTCTGTATGACGGCAGACGAGCGAAAATAAAAGCTCTCGTATATGCCGGGAAAAAGCCAACAACGGCGGCGCGCTCCAAAAGGGGACACACGTACACGCGTACCTACATATTATACATATATTCTCACGAGCGAGCGCGAATCGATCCATCCTTCGCGCGGCATTCTAACCTCAAAAGTCCTACACTCTTCTTCTTCTTCAACTCGTGAGTGAAGAATAAGTATTGCGTACAGCAAGTGGGCGCAACACGTATACACACGATCCTAGTGCTAATTGACGATTTATGAATAATGCAACCACCGCGGTCCCTGAGATTTTAGATTATCGGAGACGAGAACCGTTGCGAATTTTTTTTTTCACTTCTTCAATATACTATATATACACGCGCATAAGTACATGCACACACTCAAGCGGCGTACACGTATGCACGCGCGAAAGGAAGTGTCCCCCCGTCGATTATTCTTCAGTTATTCCGTGTACAGTTATATACACGCAGGGGGCATTAACATTCTGGCACTGTTGCGGCTTACGTGCAGCGAGAGCGCGCCCGAGCGAGACCAGGACACGACGACGACGGCGATGCTGCTGCTGATGCGGCATCGTTCTGGATTCCCGCCGCGCCATAACCTCGAAACCAAGAGAGAGAGAGAGAGAGGTACAGACAGGAGCCGCGAGCGAGCGAGCGCGCGCCATCGAGGGCATAGACTCCTGCGGCGAGCCTATATATAGCCCCTTCGGCGATGATTCATAATTACTCTGTATACCAAGTCAGTGTCAACTATGTTGCCGCGGCTATGATTTGAAGAATCGCGGGCGGAACGGTTGACAATAATACCGATGGATGAAAGATGAGAGAAAAAAAACACGCATACACACACACACATAGAAGAGGACTACACCCACCTGCTCGTCCGGGTTCCGCTCGTTCCACCTAACCTCCTTTGGGCTGGACCTTCGCCCGCACCTTCTTCTCTCCCTTATTTTTCTCCCTCACACTTCTTTCTTCTTCCTCTCCGATCCTCCTCTGCACTTTCTTCTTCCCTCTCTCACTCTCCAGACGCACACGGTGTGTGTCACCTGAACGCTCGCATAAATGCCCCCTCGGCGTCTCGTGCGCGTATGCGTGTATATATAATGTGTATATATATATATATATAGAGGTATGTGTCTGTCGGCGAGCGAGCGCGCGCGCGCCTCCTCGTCCGGGGAAAAAAGAGAGAGAGCGAGCCTGAGTTGACGATGCGCGCGACAGACGGAGAAAGAGAGAGTTCGGCCGTCGTCTGCTAGCTGCTGCGAGGAGAGAGAAAATGCCGGTCGCTGGAGACGACGATGATGATGCTCCTTGTTGCTATATACTCCTCACGTGTGTCTATACACGCGTGCGTCTCCCCTGGCGACAAAGTCGGTTTTCCGCCCGGCACACTCGCGATTTTATACGATGCACAAGTATACTTTCTACAACTCAACTACATATAGGCATTAAAAATGCAAAAGAAAAAAAATCGAAAAAAAAAAAATAACAAAACAGACGTTAAATCAAAGGAAAAAACCCGAGAGTCGAGCGGAGATATGATGCGCTGCTGCTGCCGAGAGCGACACGCACACTATACGATGTATACTCTTCGACGACGACGCTACTTCGTATTATACGTGTGGTGCTGCTCCTGCTGTGTTGTAGTATAAGCGTATATATCCTCCCAGAGAGCGACGGCACGTCGTCCTCGTCACTCTCTCACTACTATATACGTCTCTTTCTCAGTATATATAATACTATACTACCGTCGTGGTCGTCGTCGACGTCGTCGTGGCTGCGTGTGCTGTTGCCCTGGCACGCGGTCGCGCTCGACTGACGGTCCCCGCCTTTTAGCGCGGCGGTCTATCCGCCGCCCGATTTTCGTGCCGCGCGCGCGCGCGTGCGCTCGCTCCGCGCTCTGGTCTATCCCCTCCACTTTCGTTCGCTCTCTCTCTCACTCTGTATAAAGGTGCGTTTACGGTGCGGCGACAGGTGCACGTGTATATACGATATATAATGAGCCGGGCGCAAAGAGGCGCGCGTGGTGATGAGTGAATAGTGCAGCTTCAGGTGGTCATTGAAAGGGAAATAAGTAGGGCAAGTTGTGTGTTAATTGTTTTAGTTTTTTGTATCTAATGTTGGCTGTAAACGACTGTTATATGACTATATAGGTTTTAAATATAGGTACTTGTGTGGTAAGATATAAAAAAAAAATGTTTATTTTTATTTTTTCTCAATGATATTTTTTTTTTTAATATTTCATCGATAACTTGTGCACGGTGATTATACATACAAAAATCATCAGACATTCAACTAATTGTATGCTCATTCGTGTATATATAAAACAATAGCTGTTCGCTGTGAATCAATTGTCCTTGAGAGATCAAATGAAATGCTATTCAACTTCACCCGCAACAAACAGTAGGTACTTCGAATTCGAAGTGCTATATACACACATGGCATTTGACGCACAATATACTGCCAAATTTTAACGCATGATTCAGTGTAAATGATTAATTATGCAATAGCGAACCCAATGTTTGACGGCTAAAATCTAAATCGCAGCCCCCATGGTGGCTTTGATCGCGCTCTTTACCTTGTTTGGCAGTCATTTATGCGACCCTCGAAAATAAAGCATATTTCAAGGTACGAAGAGCGTGCAGACGTACTTACGTCAAATGCAATCGTTATAATTTAATTTGGAAAAAGCCACGACGATTTAAATAATCCTAGCTTTGTCATTTTATTTTATTCAACGATGCGCAGTTCCTGTATAAACTCTCATGATTAAGAACAATGTATAATATTATGCACTTGACTGTTGGTAGCAGAAAGTATATACGCTTATGCAGATGCAACTACGTAGTTTAATAAGAAATAAAAGAATTTTACACGATAATATATCCGCGGACGTAATATGGGATGACTTTTCACTACATTGCAGTAAAAAGTGTCACAAAAAAGCAAAAAGATAAAATGCAAAAACGCTAATTTATTCAAATCACCAGGTGTTTACCTAGAAATGTCTCTTTAAATACTCCGTAGTATAATAGAACAAAAATTGCTGCTAATTCGATAATATAATCAAACGAGATTTACAAAATTACTTTTTTTCCTATATATTCTTTGTTATTTCCAAAAAAAAAAACGATTCTTTAAAATGGAAAATCCAAACACGATATTATAATTGGTATTTTTCGTCTATTTAAATTCGTGTATTTAATATGTGTAAGTCTCAAACATAAAATGTTTTTTAACAAATTGTTCTCGTTTTCGAAGATGAGAATCAATATAATGTAATATACAAGTACTTTAAGTAATGAAAAAAAACTTAAGAACTTTTAAAATAGATATCGCGAATTTGAAAAATGATTTAACAAATGATCACCATCTCTTTTATTTTCCCTTCAAGTTTAATGTGGAAAGGCTCATTTTCATCTTTGTATAAAATTTCTTTATCGTGGAACGAATTATAAAATTTTTAAAACCTATGGTCATCGACCTCATGTAAATATAAAAGAATTATAGTTACGTAAACGTTAAACCCTACATTAGCCGGAACCCCAACCCTTCCATCCCCCATTGGAAACGCAGCATAACCTTCGGTTGCCCCCACCATACATCCGCGCTCTTCGTCCCTCCCGCGTCTTATGGGCTCGCCGCTGCGCCACCACCGCTGTCGCTGCCGCCGGCAGCGAGCTGAAGGAGCGGGACGCGCGGCTTTTGAATTCCCCGTTGCAGAGGTAAATATTTGGGGATGCGGGGGTGCATGAGTGATGGGCGGTTGAGGACTGTTCAGATATACACATGATGGGTTCGTTATATTTAGTGCGCGGTGAAACTTTGAAAATAAATTTTGTTTTTTACTTATTAAAAGAGTATTTCTTTTAAAGTTGATTTTTGCTTTGATTTTCCGTTTTCAGTTCATTGACTTCAATCGCACCATTTGTGATTTTAAAAGTAATGACTTGGAATTCGGATATTTTAGTATGTTTTGTGTGTTGTTGCAATATTGAAACTGAGCTAGAGTGACTTCACCAGTGATGGTGGAACAGTCACCAGTGAATGAACATTTTCTTTAAATATATGAAAATATCAAGCTTTCTATGTATGGTTTATCTAACATGATCAAACATTTAGAATCCTTAAAAATTTTTATTTCATTTTATATAAACATTCTGCATAAAAGAAATTATCTTGTTAGAATAAAATCGTAAATCTCCGCTATTAAGTGTACGTTCACTGGTGATTATATTCATTCACTGGCGACACGTATTTAGATACTAAGACGTTTTCGTTCGTTTACTGGATTTTAGGGGATACTTACAGATTTTTATTAAATAAAATTTTTACTTTGATTCTTTATTCAAAATTTGCTCACCGACGTAAAATTTGAACATTTTTGAATATAAATTTCAAAAGGGTTTTCTTTTTAATCTATTTTTAAACCACTCAATTAAATAACAAAAGCTATACAATTTCCTTATTCGTTCATTCACTTATGGTGAAGTCACCCTACTTGTTTTAAGAAGGTGAATTTTATCCTCTTTCCATTGAAGAAAAGAATACTCCCGAATCATAAAACTAATTGAAATGCATTACTATATAAATATTTTCGGTGATAATATTCTTTTCAAGCATACATCGTTTGAAGAAAACTATATACCGTGAATAATTTTAACAACATTAATAAGGAAAATTCTTTATCCCAGATGTTCCAAGTATACATTCTACTGCAAACTTTATTAAGTTTATAAAAACTAATATTGTAAAGTAATGTTATTAATATATTTTTGTAATAATTATCGTGTAAAGGGTAATATTGTCCGTTCCACTAAATAAATAAATAAATATATTCGAAACCTTATTATTCGACACTTACAAACTACTCGACATATTACACTTTTCAATGAATAACCAAGCGCACACGCAAATATTTTCTAAAATTACCATCGAAACATATAGCGCCATCCATCATCCTCTAAAAAATACAAACATATACCCAAAAAAACTTTCCGCGCATGCAACATTCCCCCAGAGTTCAATCCACCCGATCGCTCCTCTCCCTATTCTTCTACCGTATATTTGTTTTGCTTCGCTCTTCGATCGAAGATAGAAGCTTTAACCGCTCGATACATAATCGTATATAAACTCTATATATCCACGGTATGGCACAATCCGTCGGTCGAATGTAGCATCGGCGCGCGCTTTCACAATCCCTTCGGGTCTTCTTCAAAAGAAACTTTGGGAAGAAAAAATTTTCGAAAGTTTTCTTTTTTTTCCTTCCTTCTTTTACTCTCGCGCCCGATAAATCGGAACTTGAATCCAAGCGATCGCGGTAGATATGAAACTTTTTGAATCTTTGTATATATAACAATATACTTCCTCTTTAAATTTATTTATTTATTGAAATTGAACGGGCAAAATTGCCCTTTACACGATAATTACATATAAATACTTTGGGTAGCACAATAATTAAAAAGTCCTTAAAAATCAGAATTGCATTGATAATGCTCTTACAGCACGTTCAAAAGAGGCGATATTAACAATGTTAATGATCGATCGTGGGAGAGTATTCCACGATCGTCTTAGCCTATTAATGGTTGAATAAAATCCGATATTGTAAGCGTGAGTCGTTTCGCGTAATACTCTAAAATTGCGGAGAGAATATGTAATGTGCCTATTGCAGAAAATCCTATATAAAATCCTATATAAGTATTATATCGCGCGAAATTCGCACTCATTCTTGAATTGCGACGCACATATAAGAGCAGCAAATGCGGGATTTATAGGCCCCGGCGTGGATTAGCCGCGGCGCGCGCAGCGAGACTGAAAGAGAAAAGCCGAAAAAAAGATAACGCGCGGTCCTCTACTTAGACTCCCGCGTCGGCCTTGTAATTGCGAAAAAAGCACACGAAAAAGACAAGGTGAAGTGCACGTGTGTGTATGTGTCTACGCTGTGTTTCTCTCCTCTTTTTTTCACAAGGTCTAGGCGTCGTCTTTTTTCTTACATTTTACGTCGCAGTCTAGCGGCTAGCCTCTAGGATTTTCAAGAGATTTTTTTAGTGTAGATATTCTTGTGCAATGATACAGTTGTTTATCAAATTGATTCTAAAACATATAAATAAACATTTGATATACTCTACACGCATTATATAATAGAAAATTAGATATATATTAACGTTAATCAATAGTTCTACACTCGAGTGTATATATGCATCTATATATTATACAACTATATAAACAATGCTTTCTCGCGGCGGGCATACGTGTTGTTTGACGCTAACAATTATGGATAATTATATCGGCATCCACGGCAACGTAAACACACTCGCTCTGAAAATGAGCAAACATGTATATCCAGTTTGCCCCGGTACATACACAGCGCGCTCTATTGATTAACGCGCGCGCCGCCACAATGAAGCTCGTTTCCGATTAGCGCAATCGCCGTGTGTCTACACACTCGCCTTTTTTTCGAAGCTCAGAGAATAAACGATGAGTCCTGTGTATAGTGAATTTCTAATGTAAAATATATATATATATATATACTTATGTACATACAGGTTTTCATATGATATATGTATGCTATGACTTTTTTTAGAACTATATAAAAAAATCAATGTTCGTTGGTTAAGTGTATATACCGCGAGTTGTAGGCAAAATGAAGAGACTGATTGGTAATTCGACGCTTCAGTGATCCATTACATAGACTTGAGGGGGAAAAAATTATAGAGGTTCGAGTGTAATGGGTTTGAATTGAAAGGTGCGATGTACTAGCTCTGACGTTGGCGAGTCGCCATCTCTCGGCGCGAATTCGCGGCTTGATGGTGAATTGGGAAAGTATACGAGGAAATCCCAGAAACTTTTAAAATTTGATGTTACTAAAAAATTTTAGATTTAAAAGGCTATAACTCAAGTTCTTTACGAAGCATATGATTGAACCAAAAAAGAAAATGTTCATTTTTCAAAAAAGAGGAATAAAAAAGCGTCTGACTCTTATACGGTAGAGGAAGACTTTTTTTATGATAAATTACAAAAAGAACGATAAAAGTGGTCATTTTGAGTTTAATTCGATCTAGAAAAAAATTCACTTACTATCAATGTACAATTTTTAAAGAGATTTTTCTTTATAACAAAAGCTTCAATTTTAGTCCTGGTTGATCGATGTGCCATGGAAAATAGCCCAGATATAAGACTTTATATTTTCTAATACTTATAAAGTGAAAAGTTAAAATATCTTGTTTTTTATATAATTCTGTTGAAAAATGAACATTTTCTTTTTTTGTTCAGTCATGTGCTTCGTAAAGAACTTGAGTTATAGCTATTCAAATCTAAAATTTTTGAGTAATATCAAATTTTAAAAGTTTATGGGATTTGCTCATAATATACATGTCTTTGTTTTACTATTGCAAATGTTGATTTTGAAATACGAAGTGTATACGATGTTGGGGCTACGTGATTTAGCTTTACGATTGTTACATTTTTGTTTCCTCCTAGAGGAAGCTTGGTGATAGTAATTTTTTGAGTTGTTCTAGAAACATGTTATAATTATTTTTCGAGGTGTTAGGAATCAAAATACATGATTTTTGAAAAATGTCTGTGCGTGTTTTTTTAACCTTTTTTTCAAATCGTAATTTCTCGAGAACGGCTTTATATATCTGAATCGGATGGGTCGCATTCGAAAGAGAATTAATTACAGGATTAATTGAAAGAATCAACAAATTAAGGTTGAGGAAGTCACGGGCCAATGAATTAGCTGCGGTTTTGTTATATGACAATGCATATTACGTGAGCAATTTTGAGTTACCTTGTATTTATCAATTTTGATAAATTTATATCCATCATAATATTGTCATTCCTCTTTTTCGTGCTTCAAAATTTCTCTCTCGAATTTGACGTTCCGCTCGACGAGCACGTGATAATTGATTCTTTTGAATAAAAACGAAAATTCGTCGACATAAAAGGCTACATGTGTTTGCGGAACGAAAACAAAAAAAGAAGAAAATGAACAATTCGCACGAAGTGACGTGCGTCATTGGCATTCGCTATAATTTCATAAACCTCGAAACAGTGCAGCCAGGCATTGCTTTTTTGGAGAATTTGCATGCATAAACGAAGTGAAAAACGTAGAAAAGAATGCATTCCATGTAATAATAAAAGATTTATTCCATAAATTAATTTGACCGCGCACGAAGTCGAAAATTTGTACATATCAGCAGAAAAGGTTGGCTATTGTTGCAGCATGAAAAGTTTCTTTCCACGCACTGATAACAGTTTTCTTTCTGTGAAACCGCAATGATTAAATCAATAGGTTTCTCTATTTCCTATACTTTTAATTTTCTTTTTCACATGAATTCTGTGGAATCGTAAGTGTGTAATAACCAAATTCAAAATTTCGACAGAGTTTCTGTATCTATTGCTACTGCATAATTCGGTGGAATCAGATAAGCTAATAAAGGGAAAAATTTCTTTCAATTATACAATATACTATTCAGTAATAGTGTAATTTCCTCATACATAGATTTTAAAGGTGCCTATACACTAAAAAAAAGTTAACCACCATTAAAAAAAGATTTCATTAAAAGTAAACACTAATCGTTATATACAAATCATATATATATACTTCAGGCATTATAAACTTTTCCTATACCGTGTAATTATTGATTTAAAATAATTCTAATAAGCTTTTAACCAAGTAAATATTTAAATAATATTTTGGGATATATACATCCGCCTCGCTCCCCCTATACATATCAAATTATCCCCTTATATAGGTATACCCACAACAATCACCACCTCCATAATTGCCACCCCTAACCCACGACAAAAAAACCTGCTGAATCACTCTCGTCGCCAACAACCCGATACCCACATCTCGTATACGGATAATCATGGAAAGAGTGAAACCGCAGCCGATTATATACATTGCGTCAGCGCTCGTGCGTTACGTGAGTTCACACGTGTGCGTGTCTGCGTCTCTGTATACTCAAAGTCTGCGCTCTGTTGTGGACCGTAAGTACGCATAGTCGACCCGGTTTACTGGGGCAGCAGGAAAACCCGCGGGATTTTCCGGTATAGCCGCGCGGTCGCGGAAGGTGTGTGTATATACGCCCGCGAGCACCGGTTTTCTCGAGTTCGCGCGCGCGAATAGGTATGTTTTTACGCGCGGCGCGGTCGCGGGGTTATTAGAGAAGTGAAGGCTTGAAAGTCGCGCGCGGTGCAGCCAGTGTTTAAGTTTATAATTTGTTGGCTTTTGCGGGAAAAGCCGATGGTTTTTGTTGAGTTTGAAAGGTTTCGCGTCTTTTTTGGTGCTGTTTAGAAGGTTATATAGGTATGTGTGTTTGTTGAGTGTTTCTGTTAAATGATTATAAAAGTGTAAATTTTTTACAATATGGAGCTGTGGGTATGAAATATAAATAATTATTTTCGCGGGAATAGTCAGTCGTGATTGTGGAAATCCACCTGTTGGTGCGTATATCTGTATGTGTGGAAAATAAATGTAGAAGGGCGTCTTTGCAAAGTAAAAAAAATCTAATTTTACGGACTTGTATATCAAAATAATATTTTAGTTTTATAGATCAATAATGAAAATTGCAATAATTGAATAAAAAAAAAAAAAAACTTACATGGTTATAGTTAGTTTGAAATAATTTGGATTGGAGTTTGTAACAATTATTCATAATAAAGTTTTTCAAATCCACCAAGCCATTATAACATAATGAATCAATTCTCAAATTTTCCAAAGCAATAATCATCGAAACCGATAAGCAACTCTTGACTGGCAGAATGTACAGATTCCACTTCACCGCAACGACACGCCGGCAGCAAAGTCTTAAAATAACGCGAAGTCGCTAGAAGCTATCATAGAACGACGTGCTTATATAGAAATCAAATACGATTGATCCATACGTGGAAGCTCGTACTACGTCTCCGCGCTCGTAAATCAAATACATCTTCACCTTATTCACAAAAGCCTCTCGACACATACTTTCAATGAACGCAGCTTTCGTCGCTCGTATACATATATAATGATAATGATCGTCACGATTATACTCATGAATAGCGTCTCTGAAATTACTGCCGATAGAAATTACTATTTTGCCCGACGAAACGGCGCCTATAACGCATTACACGCGCTAATCCGATGAATCTCCGTATATATATATTATACGCGTTACATAAGGGTGGCGGCGTATTCGTATAATTCTCTAAATTACACCATATATCGATAGATTGTATACGCGCAGACTTTCCCGGCCACCGATATATATCACACGATGCATGCACCTTCGAGAAAAGAAACGCGCACGCCGCGCGATGAAATGAGTTCCAGGGAGTTCGCGCGCGACCGGCTAATTAGAGAAAAACGGGGACACACCGGCATATTGTTTTATTCCGTCGTGTAAGTACGTGTAATGCAATAATTGCGCGCGCATTAGTGTTTCGCAATAGCGTCATTTTCACTTCGATGCTTGTGTGTATACATAAATACAAATATTACACATTCACGTATATTTATATGATACATTATATGAGAGGAGTGTTAATGGGATCAATGTTGACTTGCCGCGGCTTTTCAAAAGTTGTGTTTGCTAATGACGGATTCATTTGAATTTCTGTTTTTTTTTTTTTTTTAAAGAGCGTTAGGAGATGGGAGCGATTACTTTTCGTGTTTCTTTAATACACTTTGAATCTGCTACTATGTGTGGTGTTGAATAGTATATGAGATTCCTATTTTAATTTTTAGTGGAAAATTAACGATGTTTTATAGTTAATGCGTTAGTCAAATGGAAGCTTTTTTAACAAAAATTAATATGGAACATCACAATGTACCTAAAAGCATTACTATAGTATTGTTGTCAAATGTAAATGTTGCAAAGTTTTTATACTCATAAAGTTAGCTTAAAAAATGGCTTTTTTAAAGTTAACATTTCTACCAGAGCGTATATGTGCAGTTCTCACATAAGTGGCGACAAAACCCGCAATCGCGATTTGAAAAATTTTTTTCGAGCACACTTTCGGGACAAAGTTTTTTTT